>PVIA01007292.1:0-85420 GCA_004024845.1 Tonatia bakeri
GCTCTCTCTAGGACTTCCGTCCCCTCCACGGCCTCCCACAAGCAAACTGGGCCCTTGCTGTGCTGGCTCCCGGGCGGTGGACGAAAGAGTATTATTGTTATATTAATTCATAAAAGGATAGCTTGACAAGGGAAGCTATCCTTTGTCTGAACTTAACTACTAATATCAGAAACTTAAAATACTAATTTTTTTGAAATACAAGACTGCTAAACTAAAATCATTATTTTATGACTTCTAACAATTACCTTTTTAGGAATACGGCCATTTACAATGCTCATGCTTTCTTTCTCTACATTCATGTATTTTGATGTTTTCAGATATGTACCCCTAAAAACATTATACTGTAGGTATTATATCTCTTTATATAGAAAATATTGATATATATTATAGATGTGTCTATAGATATATATTATATAGTTAGGATAATATAGATAGTACTTTTCCTTTCCTTTCATTCTTTCCATTTTTATATTGTTTCCATTGTACCAGTGTATGTTTTACTATATTTTTCCAGTTAACTTAGAATGACCACTGGATTTTTAACAGAAATAAAGGTCCTTAATACTAACTAAATGTAATGGGGGAGATCTCTATAGATACTATGTGGGTGATATTTTGAATTTACAAATAGGTTCTAGAGATAATTTATTTCTGGAAATATTTAGTTTTTTTTGTAGGACTTCAAATACAGTTTGAATAAGGAAAAATGTAGTGTACTTGAGGACACACGAAAACTTTACAGGATTCCTGGTCCTAGTCTCAGTTCTGCTCCTCTTTTATACACCTGGCGGCTCTCTGGCCCCTTTGTTTTCTAAAGTGGCTGTTTGTTCTTGCTCAAGGGAGTTGATGAAAAGTGCCATTTATGTACAAAGGGAAGAGCTGGCATCACACGAACTCCATCGTCCATGCACTACAAAAGGTAAACCAGAGTGAGGAGTTTAACCGTTAAAATAAAGTGCTTCTTCTCTCTGTAACTGCATTATAAGATAAACTACTGTGTAGATTCTGCATAGAGTGAGGAAACTATGTTATTGTACAGTGTTGTTAATATACCTTCAAGTTCTGTGTTCTGAAGTGTTCACCACTAACAAAACAATCTGAGTAAAATCAACCCCCACTGTATTTTTTCTGATAACACCCAACGCATTTCCAAATAAGATTTGCTAAGATTATAAATTTGAATTCTACCTCTAAGAAGAATTTTTGAATTTCTACTAACCAAAAACACCATTACAAATCATCTTCTCTTTGGTGGGTAAAGGAGACTTTGCATTTACATCTAAAATATTCTTTAATTCTGTTAACGAATCACTTGAAACAAAAGTAAAACAACATATATGAGAAAAATTATTATATTTAACATAGAGAACAAATTGAGACAAACTATTAAAATTTCACTAAACAGAATGTAATAGTATTTTTTGATATTTTGATTTAAATTTCTACATTGTTCTATTTATGCATATTTATTCTATATTTCTAATTTTAATTATAATTTATATCATACCTACCACTAACAGGGCTAGAATATACACATGAATAATGCATATAGTCTGTATGCAGGTTTGGGTGTTAAAATAAAAAGCCCTTTGACAACAATACAAAAAGTAATGCATTCAATGACCACAGTGATTTCTAACATGATTTATTTCTTTACTTCCTTGATGTTACTATTAAAAAAGGAATGACCCTCGCTTAGATGCATTCCACTGAAAGACATTCCATGTCCTGGAGAAAAGCAAACTGTACTTTAGGCAATAAATTTCAGAAAGGATTTATTATATCCTTATAAAAAAAGGAAACTATGGCTCAACCTTACTGAACTCCCTGTTTTGTAGATATTGTAAACTATTTTGTGGGTATTGATGACCCAGTTCTAAAATGTCCATGAAAAGCCAACAACCTGGACTGGCTGGTGAAATGCTAGCAGCGAGCAAAGTTGGAGGGCTCATGCTACCTGATTTGGAGACTTACATAAAGCCACAGCAATGACACAGCGTGGGGTTGCAGCAGACCGGCACACAGATCAATGAGACAGAATAGAGAGCGCGGAAAAACAGCCACAAAAATGTAGTCAACTGACTTTTGTTAAAGGGCATTCCATGGAGAAAGGATCTTTTCAACAAACAGTGCTGGAACAATTTGATGTTCATATGCAAAAAATAAAAAAATAAACCTAGACACAGGCTCATACCTTCCATGAAAAGTTAACTCAAAACAGACCAAAATCTAAATGTAATATGTAAAATGATAAAAGTCTGAGGACAAAAAGCATAGGAGAAAAATCTGTGCGATTTTGGGATGGATGATCTCTTTAGATACAATATGAAAACATGCAACATAAAAGAAAAATGCTTAATTAGAAAGTATTAAAGATAAAAAAACTCTATTCACTGAACAAATAAATCCACTTAAGAGAATGAAAGGACAACCCACAGACTGGGAGAGTACTGTTAAAACACAAAGAACTAGCACCAGAAACAGACAAATAACAGACAAATAATACCCGCTCAGTGATAGCCCTGACCAGGTAGCTTGGTTGGTTAGGGCATCATTTCCATACACCAGGGTTGCAGACTCCATCCCCAGCCAGAGCGCATACAAGAATCAACCCATGAATGCATCAATAAGCACGACAGCAAATTGATGTTTATTTCTCTCTCTTTCTCTCTAAAATCAATCAATAAAAAATTTGTAAAAAGCTCGATGATAAGCAAGTAACCTCATTTTAAAAAACAGGCTAAAAACTAACTAGAGACACATGGATTACAGAGAGCACCACGTGAAAGGATGTCCAATATCCTTTGTCATTAGCGAAAAGCACATGCCAACGGCGAGATACCGCCACACACTTATCAAAACGGCCCAGGCACAAACACGGAGAACCCCAGCTGCTGGTGAGATGCAGAGGGACAGGGTCCTGCACGCACTAGTGCTGGGAATGCCACACGGTGCAGACATGGGAAAGCAGCGTGGGGGTTTTGTTTAGTGTTAAACTCGGTCTTCGAACATTATCCAGCCGCCGTGCTCTTAACTGATGTGAAAATTTAGGTCCATGGCCAATGCCTAGGTGCAAATGTTCACTGTAGTTTTATTCACAACTGCCAAAACCTGGACGCCACCAAGGCGTTCTTCAACAGGCGAATGGAGAACAGAGTCCAGTGTGTTCCTCCAGTCCAGCACCGGTCAGCAACAAGGAGGAAGGCACTACTGAGGCGCGGATAGATGTGGGTCATCTTAAGTGCATATTGTTCAGTGAAAGAGGCCAGGTGAAAAGGCTACATGGCTTCTCTTTTCTGACTTTCTGGAAAAGGCAAAACCAGAGAGACAGTAGACAGATCAGTGGGCACCTCAGACCCAGGGACTGGGGAGGAGAGTGCGGAGTAGCTACAATTTGGAATTTTTATAGGGCGATGAAAGGATTTTGTGATAATGTACACATGATACTGTGCATGTGTTGAAACCCAGAGAACTTTCTAGGAAAATAAAAAAGAATGAACCTTAATATGTACAAAGAATAATATTAAAAATGTGGTTAGGAGGTGAGAGAATTCCAGGATAGAAAGCAGAATGTGTCAAAACGATCTCACTGGAATAAAAATATATGAAACAACCTTATACAGAAGGGAGTGGGAGAAAAAACTCTCACCTAATTTCGTAAATGAGTGGAATTGTTAAGACTAAATGCAAAAGAAACTGCCCCAGCACCTCCCACAGTTGTAGCGTTGTTTTCCATGGGGTCCGGGGGCAGTTCTGGCAGCTCCACACATGCTCCCTGGAGCTGAGCTCCCCAGTGCTGGTGGGCAGAGGGCGGGGCCCGCTTCCCTTCCGAAAGGGGAGGTCTGTGTTGTGTGTGGTATCTACGGAGTTTTTACAGGTTTCTAGGCTCAATAAAAAGCAGCAGCAGGGCCAGGCTCTGTGGCCCACAAAACAAAATGAAAGAAAAAACAGTTATTATTAGGCCTTTAACAGAATGTGCTAGCAGACCCCTGACCTGAAGACTTGCTTCCATCTTCCTTATGTTACTCAATTATGAAAACTCTGTGTGTGAGGACACGATCGAACGTTCAAGGAAGTTAGAAATAAAAATGGGTGTCACTGACCGTGATAAATTCCTGAGGAAAATACCTCAGAATGCCACATTGTAAAAATGCTGACAATGTAAAGTCTTGATTACAATAAGGGGAAATTATACTCGAACCTCAGAAACTGTAAATTTAGTAGACATCAAAAGAACTATTTAAGGACATGGTAGACATTAAGCATTTATTTCCCTGATACACATAGGTTTAAAAATACCCTGGTTGCATTCAGAGAAAAGCCCCAGGATGAGTCATGAAACATTTTTTTCCCCTGGGAAAATTTCAGAGATTAGGTAGTCCCTTTCATTTCCTCTTGGTGGGCAGTCCCTCACTCTTGTTCTGTTTCCTGTCCCGAAGAAGCTCCGGTCCCCAGAGGGCACGTGGACAGGGCCAGAGAGAAACAGCGCCAGTGTGGGGAAGGAAATTCATTTGATTACAGCCCTCCTTGGTTCTAGCCCGAGACCCCTTGTGTTAAAAGACAGTTTAGCAGGAGGAAACACACAGAAGTTTAGGGACTTGTCTACCTCTGGAATACATGGAAGACAGCCAGGAAAACAGGTACTCCCTGAAGTGGCCCCAGCCAAGGTCTTAAATACTGTCTCCAGCTGAGATCCAAGACAGACGGGGAGGGCGGTTGTGGGAGGCATGCAGGAAAAACACAGTCAACAAGGGTGTGCTTGCTATGCAGATCTGAGTCCTGCCTTCTCCACTCTCATAGGGACACGAGAGACACCCTTACACACAGAGATTTGCCTGATTCCTGTTAATGTCTCTTACAAAAGATTGCTTTCTACTCAGTTTCCAGAGCTTCTCCACTGTCTCCTGTTTCTTAAAAATAAGAAGCCTAAAATAGCCTTATGGCAAAGAGGCAGATTTGGCCGTGGCGAATTCTGTTCCCCTTCAGATGGCTGTAATAAAAGGTATTTAGTTGTGGAAATTTTGAAAAGAGCAATAACTGAAAGCATTGACAACACCCTGGGTGAATTGGAAAATGATATTTTTAATACATTCTGAAGGTTTCCTGTGTGAAATTGAGCTGAAAAAAAAATCTCAGGTGTTCTCTTGGTGGAATTTTGAAATATATTTTATAAAGAAAATCATTAAAATCATCAAAAACATGCCATATATTCTGAGTTAGTGCAAATTACCTAAGGCTGTGGAATCACGTGCGACTAGCACAAAGGGCAGAACAACAGTAACAAAGTGTTAAGAAATTTCTCTGTTCTTCCCAATCGTCTTGTTTTGGCTCAGGTCTGGAGGACCTTGGACACGACTGAGCTGAAGAGGAAATGATTTTTGCATGTTTCAGGCACACTTGAGTAACATACATTCCCAACCCAGAAATGAGCTTAAACTCCCAGGGGTTTGAATTCCATTTAGTTAGCAAAAAATATACCTTTCAAAAAAAAAAAAAAAAGAGGCACTATGAGAAAAGCAAATTCCTACTACCTGAGCTGTTGAAAAATGTGATAACTGTTCTTTTGAAATATCTTCAGCCTATATAAACCACCTTTTATTCAGTGAGAAATAGGGGTGCAGGAACACAGAGGACCGGAGGAGAGCTGGAAGCTTAAAACTCTGCAAATTGAAATCTGGGTAAGAAGGCAGGAAGACCGTAGGCGAGATAAAGCATTTTGCTTTTATAAGGTCTAATCCCCAGTTCCAAATGACCTCATAATTTATTTAAGAGTTCAAAATCATCCTCTCAGTTTTTGAGAAAATTCTGTAAGAGACACAATTTCTAAGCCACATAATAGACTTGTGAAAATAGGTATTAAAAGCTTCAGACATTAAAAAAAAATGAATTGATTCTGCTTTCAAAAATGATCGCATCCTGGAACAAGGAGATAAAGTCACAGACACAATGATGGACAAATTGTAACAACTTGGGGCTCCAAACCTTCCGATGAGACAGCACTTCTGAGAGCTACTCAGCTAACATAATAACAAAAATACACCAATTAAAGCACAGAAGAAAAACACGTTATAAACTTATGTTTCTCACTCTACATAACTACCCCGAGCCGAGAGTCCTTGGGGGTTCATTAGTGTGGCCTCGCCGATTATTGTTGTCCACTGTCTGTTCTTAACTGTCCAGCCTAATACGGTTCCAGTTGTTAAACATTCCAAGTACTACCTTTGCTTACAGAGATGTCCATTATCGTAGTCCAGACTCTAAGTTCTTAGACTGGCAAAGGCTTACTTACAACTGTAGGTTATAATCACTGAGGGATTCCTGTCATACTCCTCAAAGACCCTTCGGTTTAGGCAATAAATGAACTATTTCTAGAACAACAACGACAAAAAAGCTCAACTCACAGACTCCCGTTACTTCCCTTCAATGCTATCTACCTGTGTATAGATGAAACACTGGGGACAAATGCTGATCTTAAAACTCTCAAAAATTGCTAAACGATAATACACAATGCTTTCCCCATCTACCCTCAGATGAGGAACTGTCTCCGGAGTCCCTTGCACAGGCAGCAGGGCACAGAATATCGTCACTGGTGGCAAGACCCGTGGTCTGCTCTCTGGAGGCCACTTTGATGGACAGTTTTACATGGAAACAGAGAGAGTAGCTTAGAGGAGGTTATTTTTTGGGGGGGGGGTGTTTTGTTTTTTTTTCCTTTAGAAAGAGTGTTCAGAGTAGGGGCGGAGGGAGTGAAAAGAAAAGATACAAATGCCATGTTTCTAGAGCTTTGGAGACTCCTACTTAGCATTTTGGAAACTCTGCAAACAGAATGACTCCAAAATAGAATGGTTTTGTATAGGAAAATAAGACCAAAAGCATAAAGAATCATATGCTCAGAAAAAAAATAAGACTTTCTCCCTAGCATACTGCAGAGGAGATAAGGGCCTTTGACCTGACCAAAGTAGTGTGTCCACACCGAGATCTGTGTATCAGCATTCACAGGAGCTTTGCTGGTCATGATCCTAAACCGGAACAACCCACATGCCCACCTCTGTGAATGCATGAAGTGTGGCATATACATGCAATGAAACACTACCCCGCGGTAAAAAGGGAACTGACTGTTGATTCACTCGAGATGTATAAATTTCAAAACAATAACAATTTTTCGTCACTATAAAATATTGCTCATTGTTCTTTTAGTGCAGTGTCCTGTGATGGCTGATTATCATTGTTTCCTACGAGGCCAGACTCCCAGGGTCACCCCTGAGCCTGCTGTGCAGTCCTCACTTGGACACTGGGTGCAGTCCTGTTGTCCTCACCTTAGGGCAGACATGCGTCACAGAGTCTGCTGGCCACACTGGGTCACAAACCCTGGTGCAGGGCAACTGAATGCGGACCCATGTGTCAACAATAAGATGGTCATCCCCATGGCCCAGAATGTGGGCATCAAATCATTTTATAATCAGAATGCAATCTCTTTGGTATGTCTCACACGTACACACAGGTGTATGTCAATTATATCTCAGTAAAACTGAAAAAAAGGGAAGCATAGAAATAAAAAAAATGCTCCGTGAGAACAATGAGCAATAGTAAATACAGTAATTAAGCTGTTTGTTGTTTAGTGTTAGTGCCCCAGGAAGTCTAATGTTTAACTGCCTGCTTGGTGATATTAATTTATAAGAAATTCTGAAAACATATTTTGGATAATTTTATCAATGCGAAATACTACATGCAATGACTAGGCGTGGAAATAAAACGGTCTCTATGATAATAAGTATTTCATAGTGTGCAAAAAGAAGAAAGTCCTATTACTTAGGACCCGTATGCAAGGGAGAGTGCCCAGCACAGCCTCTCTGTGGTCTGTCTGTTATTTTACTCCCAGGGGTGTCCAACCTTCTGGCGACTCTGGGCCACACCAGAAGGAGAAGAGCTGTGTTGAGCCACACATTAAATACATTGCATCGCGTCATCACAAAAACATCTCATAATGTTTTACGTAAATTGACGATTCCGTGTTGGGCTGCATTCATGACCATCCTGGGCTGCATGCAGCCCCCAGGCCATGGGTTGGACATCCCCATGTAGGCGATGACACATCGATGACTTGGTTACAGGAACACGAGAGCAACTGTTAACTTTCAACCACCACCGTGAGCTTCCTTCTCAGAGGCGCTATGGAGACCCCCCGGCTGCAGGACGCAATGCACCTGCTGCCCACCGTTGCATTGTGTTAGCGCACCCGATCCGAAATGAGGTGACCAGTCAACTGGTATCGTTGGTCCTGGGTTGTCTCGGCAACCACACATGCCTGGGAAATTCATTCCGTGAAATGAGATGATCTCTAAGATACCCTGTGGACCTAAACATTCTAAATGATATTATGCCCATTTTCATGCAGCTATTCAAAATGATAAATGTACCAGTCCAGGTCTTCCAGAAAACACAAACCAAGATGGACTTAAACTTGCAAGGGAATTGTGGGGACATTCAGCCCTGAGATGGGAAGGAAGGGTCTGGAAGAGACTGGGAGGGCTGCCCAGCCTTGAGGTTGGTCTGGCCTGTGTGTGAGAGAGGGGGTTGTACCCCACAGTGTAGTTCTAGAACAGTCTTGCAAGGCCAAGGGACATCCCTGAGTCAAAGTCCCGGTCACAGACCCTCAGGGTACGGATGGATGTGTAAAGGGACTGAACAGATATCACATGGCTGTCACTCTTTAAGCACTGTAAGTTAGTATTTGTCACTTACTGAAAGTTGTTGACACAGGTGATATTGGACAGCCCAGTGCTTCTCCAGACACTAATGCTCATTTACGGAAAAAGGTAGGTAAGATTATGTGCCGATGAAACATGCCCAACATCTTAAACCTTTGTGATTCTTACTTAGTAAACACTGGATGAACAGGCAAGAAAATTTTATGATACATATTTTCAGGTCATGAATCCTGAGTGAGATGTCGGTATATTTTATTGAAAAGTTTCAGTGTCCTTGGTACACAAAGCTTTCGCCTCATTTTGCTATGCAGTTATTGCTAGAAAATCCTGGGGCATTCTTCACGAAAACTGCTATCATGGTTTACTTTAATAAATGGGTGATGTTACATTTCCCTTAATAATTTACTTAAATGATTTCAGTAAAAATGAGTTTAATTATCAGAATGATATGATTCTCTTAAGTGAAGTCATAACTAGAACTTAATGCGATGCCATTTGTATTCATTTGACAAGTTTTCTAAATGCTGTTTTATTGGCTTGTGACTTTTGCTCCAAAACATTCTAAGATGTTTTGTTTTATTTCATTCATTAATCAGCTACCAAAAAACGTTATTAGACCTGCCTCAGACAGTAATTTGGAGAGGTGTCTGTATTTGGATAGATCTACCTGAGGAATAGCCACAGCCATAATAAAATGTAGAGAATTTTTTTACCATGTTCTTCCAGAAAAATTATTATTCCTCACAATATTCTAACAATGATATGTACTTATCAAATTTCACAACATATTATTATTTTTATTATACACTTATATGTCCCATTAAATTGCATAGTGGGCTCATATAATACTAATTAAGTAGCTTTTCCTTTCCATCTTTCTTTTAAGACAAGATGGCCTCCAGTGGTATCCACCACCCAGAAGAGCATTTCAGAGTCTGAACTTGGGGAGTAGCAGAAACGGAGTTGGGGGTGTGTCAGCCACTGGCCTGAGTGACGGTCAGCCAGGGGAGGCCTGCACCGCGGAGCAGGTGACTGACAGCTCCTGGCCGCCCTCCTGGCTCCTCAGCATCTTCTCCCAGTGCAGGTCTGGTCAGGGCGGAACCACTGCCAGAATTCCCACAGCTGTTTGAAGACAAAAACCTCCATGTGGCTCGCCTGGCTGGCAGGTGCCTCTACCTACCTACCATGCAGGGCCCCTCACACCACGTCCAGTCCACTCATCGTGCCCCCCGGGCCACTGCCCAGGGCCTGCGTTCCCAGTGTCCTCTCTTTCCCTGGAGCAGGCCACTGCCCCTCTTCCTGCTCACTTGCCCCTCCTCTTTGTACTCGTCCTCACTTTCTCAGAGAAATCTCCCCGCCTCCAAAAAACAACTTTCTTAACCTTTAGTCCAAGTTGTCTCATTATACGGTCTTAGGACACAGCATGACCACCTGACACCTTGCCTTCAGAGTTCCAGTTTTAGAGTTATCGGTAACATCCTCTGACTAGTTGCTTTCTCCACTGATCTGTTTCATAATTAAAGAGGCCAGATGCACCTATTTAACTCTTCTCTTTCACTCAGTGTGGTTTCAGCACTGCCCAGAACACGAATAGAAGCCGACAAATGTTTTGAATGAATAAATAAGTAAAACTCTCGACTTACAGAGTAAAAACCAAGATAAGATATTTGACACAACCTGAAACAAATCCTAAGAACAAAAACCTTCCTCATAACTATTAATTTCAACCAACACATAAAGTATGCTTTATATGATTTTGTTAAATTTTTCATATGCCACAAACGACAATAACATCAGGGTATAAATGTGCCAGCTCTACAGCCTGTGGTATAATTCCAGGCATCCCAGCTACGGGCTGAGAGCAGGCTGAGTAATATATTTTGATTTTCCTCTCCTTCAGAGGCAACGGATCCAGCTAAGAATTTTAATTGAAGCTGGTAGTTGGTCAAACAACATAAACAAAGTAAGTGTTCTTTTCCTTTGACTTCTGAAAGAAAACAGAAGACCACAGAGGTGATTTTTAATGAAACTATTTTAGAGTCAGGCAGTGCCATTGATTTTTCCTAGCGAAATACCAATATGCGAGCCAGAATAATTTGAAGCAATTGTGCTGTATTGTATTCCCCATAAGGGCTTTTTTCTCTGTCTAAATAGAAATTGAGTTTCAACAAGAAAATAATCTTTGAACAAATCATATTTGGAAAAATATTCAAAAGAATAAAATTGATAATACTTTGGACTTAATACAGTTCATCTTGCTTTCAAGTACTATTTTCTATGCCTTTTCATATTTATAGCTGTATTTTCTTCCCCCAAATTGGCATTTAACTCACTTGAAATAACAATAGCTTGAAAAATAAACCCTTTTTAAAGAGTGTATTTCCTTCAGACAACTCTAAACATTTGGAAAAATTCATGACTACTCTCTGAAATAAATACAATAAAGAATAAATGCATTAACTATATTTCATGTGGTTAAAAGTATGTGTTTGGAATTTATATTAAGCTTTAGCTAGACTCAGAATCACAAACTGACTAGTTAAGAGAGGCATTTCTTAATGCCTCACACTTTCTTACTATTACAACTTAGTCTACAGATACATGAACCTTTTAAAAATATTCTATTCTGTTCTATCATAAATATTTTTGTGTAATCCAGTATTTATCAAACTTCAAAGCTGTTATTTGCAATCAGTCATTTTACAGATGTACATTCTTTTGTGGAGTAAGGCATTGACACCATGGATAGGATAAGAATTGTGGATAAATGTGATTATTTCTTATATCTCATACTACCTAAAATTGGTGTTGCATAAGATATTCTGTCTCATTCTGCCTATTTATCGATGTTGTTACGATCAGAAGCAATGTACTGCTTTAGTCTCCTCTGGTTTTCCTTTAAAACGTTCTTTAGAAACTACAGGGAATCAGAACTGCAGTGTTTGGTGCTGTGGATGGAGGCAGACCCAGCCCTGGGACAGGAGCTGTTGGAAAGGACACTGCGCGTGTGGTTCTGGGGACATGGCCTTCACTTTGCGGGGACCCTGGCCCTCACTGCTGCCAGCAACATGCATGTGGAAGCATGTTACATATACATTTGAGTCCATATCATCAAAATAGATTCCTGTATTTATCTAAAGGTGCATCTAAATATTGAAACCTTAAATGATGTTAACCCAGCTATCATTTCTTTTATTTCAAAAAGCAAACATGTTTTTATATTTTGGAAATCTTCTTAAGATATATAATTTTGGTTTACTTTTCCTCATGGAATGTTGTCAAGAACTCGTGGTCATTGCTAGCCTCCCTCTCCTGAGCTCACTCCTTTCCTTTCATGCACGATTCCACGCATCCACGCGCTTCCCGCCAATCTCTGAGGGCGAGGTGGGCTCAGAGCGCGCGCGTGGACATGCTATCTCCATCCCGCTGAGACGGCCCGCTTGTCCCGGCGTGGCCAAGGCTTTGATCGGCGGCCGTACTCGGCTCTGCCTGTGCGCGTCATCGCGCTGGTGTAGAAGTTAAGAACCTGCACTTCCGTGGCGTCTCCTCCAGGTGCACGGACCTGCCGCCTCCCGCGCGGGAGCCGAGCGAGTGCCAGCACCTAAGGAAAGCAAGCTCCCCCTCTGCAGCCTGAAGACGATAACTCTTCCCTCGTCGGGCATTAACGACCATATAAAGACAAGAACAAACATGTAGAACACTGTCTACCACAGAAAAGCCGCTAGATGACTGCTACTGAACGGACAAGAAGCCTTGCATACACGCCAAGATTAATTCTTGAGACCAGAGCTAACGCCACCGATGCGGGTGGGAGACAAGGAGGGGCGATGTGGTTCATGTGGGAGGGAAACCGGTCTCCAGGTATAAAGAGAAGTTGGGGGGATCGCAAAGATCCAAGAAATAGAAATATGTACACATATAACATATGCATACATAAATTATATATGTGTAAATGTATGTATTTCACAAGCCACTTTATATGTATATATGTGTACATATTTGTTTTATGCATCTACAAATATTAATATTTTCCTATTTATTTAGCATATGGGTATGTATTTGGCATTTAACGTATAAATAAATATAAATGCATACATGTGCGTTTCATGCATTTATCAGCATGACAGAACATGGACCACAAACGCAGTCCATTCCCTCAGCCCTGAGTCTCCGACGTCCTCCTGCCGACTTCCAAATAGCTGTCATCACTTTACACGTGATATTTGGAAGTGAAAGTCCATTTCCAACCATGGAAATCACATTTCTCTTCTTAACGGAGCAGACAGGTGAGGCTAACTCATCTACCAAGTTTTAGAGGAAAGTTAAAATTTCCAAGCCCCTCGGGCCTCTGTCCATCAACATCATTTATTTTGGCCTCTGATACTTAGGAGTTGAGCAGAGTGATGGGGATTTTACTTCTGAACTCTCATATTTTGGATGATGATTTTTAGTTTTCAAGCTTTTTCAGAATGCTGGATGCTGTGGCTCGTGCCTGCTTGTGTTCACCCCTCTGAGCTCTTGCCTCGTTCCTACTGCTGCAGACTGGCTCAGGCCACACCGAGCCCCTCAGATTTCTGAGCTCCCGACCCCAGGCATTCTCCCAATCAATTGCTTCTCCGCTGCCCCCAGGAACACCTAACAGCACCCCACTGTGGACTAGCCCAGCTCCCCCTCCAGGGCTTCAAGCTTCAATGGTGGGTTACCTCCCACCATTCAGTTCTCTCATTTATGTCCTTACTGCAGGCCGCAGAGGCCGTCACAAACCCTTACCCGCTCCTGGTCTATTTTTCCCCACGGACATACCATTTCCACCATCTAATGCACAATATATCCCATGTATTCACTTTTCTGTGTGTTATTGTGTTTCCTTCCAACCGTAACAATACAGAGGGGGGGTCTTCTGTGTCTCCTGTTAACGGCTGCTTCCCCCAGACCTGAAACCATTGACTGATAGTTAGCAGATGATAAGTAAACGCCTGCTGGACAAATGCATTCCTTCAGCCCTACTGAAACCAATGATCTGGGCGCCTACTTAACAAGGGAAATCTAGTTCAAGTAGAAGGACAGATGGCAAGTGTTATTGATTACACTGGCCCATGAGCCACAGAATAAATTGTAAGCGGGGAAGAGAGTGTGCAATCTAGCAGGGTTTGCCCTGAACACCGAAGTTACTGATTTGTTCAGCCGAAATCGCCCTCCAAATTGCCATCTAAAGAAGTTCAGCCAACACCCCCCACCCCGCACGTGAGCACGCAACACTGCCCATGTGCTCTTCCTGTCTCCCACCCTTCCCTGACCTCAGGAGCATGAGACATATTTTAAATGCTAGAAATGCACGGTTGTTATGGATTGTGAGCAATGCACGTCTTCTCACCCCTTTTCCTTCCCCACTGGGATTCCAGCATCTACATTTCTATTGCTAAAACTCCTTAAGTCTATCATACTTCACCTGAATGGTTGCAATAAATACTTTACGTATATTTTATTATCAATAAGATATTGATTCAAAATATTCAATATGTGAACATACCTTTCAAAATTGTTAATATAGCAATATAGCTATTTCAATGTATTTCCTAATAATTAAGCATGGTTAGAGAGTAACTATTTGACTTTATTATTTTATTATTTTAAAGTAGTTCACTATGGTTTACTACATACAAAATGACTGGACAGCTAACCCGTTCCTTATTAAAATCTGTACAAGAAAATATTACTCCTTTTAAAACAGTCAACATAACAAAACCCAAACAGGTTTTTTAAATGAAGAAAGTCATTCCAACATGTATCAGTAACGGGTGCAGGTAGATGTCTATAATTTTTGGTTGGAGTATTTTTAACAAGCACAAGGAAAAAGTCAGAATAATTGAAAAGCAACATCATTAATTCCCTATAACTAGGTAGTTCCGTATGCCAAACATGTCATGAATTTAGGAGGAGAAGCTAAAAACCAGGGCAGGAGGATTGCCGGCACTGCAGCAGGCACGTGTTCGTGGCTTTTAAAAATCAGCCAGGCAGACAGAGGTAGCTTAACAATCACGAGTGTGCAATAGAAAAGATTTCAGAACGACAAGAAAAAGGAAAGCCAATTCTAGCATGTATATGTGAAAGTGTTCAAATTTTTACCAAGACAATGAACGCAATTAAAAACGAGATTTTCTTACGATATCAGAAAATATATAAAATTTGAATAGAATGGTATTTGCTCTTGGTTAGTGTGTAAATGGCTATATATAAACTGGATTTCTTTTCCCCTGTGATTTACCTCGATACATGTTTTCAGTCATTTTTTTTCAGTAAATAATCTCAGATTTGCCCTAAGAGTTAGCTAAAAAAGTCTCCATTACTATATTTTGGAATAAATGTTTATGACATCTCAATTATAGCTCTCAGAACTTTGCACGATTAACTCATTTAATTCCCAAAACAAACCTAAGAGCTAGATTTTATTGTCATTTCACTAACAAGAAGCCATGGCACAGGGAAGTTGTTTTCCCAAATTCTGCGGCTAACAGGCAGGAGCGTGGTGATTCTAGCCCCGCAGGTCTGAATCAGACTGTGTTCTACCAGGAACTCCGTTACCTTGAAGCTGAGGGATTAAAAAACAGACTAAACCATGACAAGAGGGTAACATTTTAATAAACACTGGTCTGATCACAGGACTTTTATGCAATTACTGTTTTACATATGAATATTTAGTAACCTAAGTCATATTTAAATTTACTGAATTTATTTACTGCATTGCATTCACTGGATTCACTTATCTTTAACTGAATTTAACTAGAATTATGTACAAATTATGAGACTAATTAATTTTATTATATATTTCATCTATTTTTCCTTTACTCTCTAATGTATAAATGCCATGATTGGGGGAAAAAGTTTCTTTATTAAAGTCAGAACACATTAATTGAAGTTTTTTCATTGGTTGTATATTTATATCTTTCTTTTTTAAAAAAATGTTTTAAAAGTCACGCATTTATTTTAGAATTATAACTGACATCATGTATATAGATAGTAAATGTGATATTATTACAAATAAAAATTATCAAAGATCTGAAATCTTTATTAATTTTGCTTATAATATTGATTAATATATTAAAAAAATCTGAAAGTAAACTGAAATACCAAATAATTTCTATTTGTTTTTTAAAGAATCTGGTGATAAAGAAAATAATTATTGGATAAAAAGTTTCCTATTTAACATACTGCGAGGAGAAAGAAGACATTTCAAAATAAAATTGGAAAGTTATTTGAAATATTTGCAGAGCTTTCACTGAGATTGAGCCATGTGATACCTTTTACCTGGGAACATACTTGACATGCAAATACATCCCAGCATTAAACTCTATGACGGTGAGTGGAATCACACTGAGAATTTTAGAGAATTGTTTGTTTGGATTATACCAACATTCCCATGAGCACAGAGATGTCCCCACAGGCCCATCAGCAATGCTGAAGTCACTACTTCCACTGGAAAGTGTGCTTTTTGGCCAGCAGTTAATGCACAGAGAGGACCAGTGAAGGCACTGGAAACCATAGCCATGACTAGCAGAACTATTTTAGAGATGTTTTTAGGATTAAAATGCAGCATTAAAGCTTTTGTGTATTGAAAACTTTAAAACTGGAACAATGCACACTAACATACATAATCATTTCTCTTGACTTGGTTTTCCATGTTTTCTGTTTATATCAGGACTCAGTATTTACAAGTAAGCAGGCAGGATTTACCATATAACGCAGTGTTTTCTAATTATATGGTGAAGCTTTATTTATGTTTGTATTTGACTTTAAAAGTGCAGCGGGATATTCTGTTTCCCGTTTATGTATCCGTGTCTGTTCTCAAACCCCCAGAAGAAGGACTGGATTTCTACGTAGCTTTTTCCTAGGCAGTGTCTGAACTCAGAGCTGCAGTGCTGATGGCCGAGAGCTACCGTGCCTCTTATGGCTGCTTCCTGGGGTCCCCTCACTTGGTATGTCTGGGGTTTTATTGGATTTTGTATTCATGGTTACTTTTCAACGAATGATTCTCATGACTCCCAGTTCTCTCATTCTCCATTTTCGCAGTCTTCTCACTTTGAAATGGTCCTATCCAAGCAAAAAAGAAAAAGAAAAATTTAACAAATTCTCCATGTTCAAGCTTTCCTATGGGCAAGACTGGGAATTCCCTCCTCCTGCAAATGCCAGGATGTGACTTTCCGACATTCCAGCTGACAGCGGTGATCGTGGAGGACTCAGGAGTGGCCTGACGGCTGAGAAATAATTGTAGTGTCTCTATGGTTTCCTATGACTTGAAGATTTTCTGCACTGAAGTCTTTTATTATAAGTAATAAAGTGAGATGATCCAAAGAATATTTCAATGTACTGGTTCTGTGTCATTGTATTCACATTTCCACGGAGACATCCTTGCATGACAACAAGGCCCTCGGTTTCACACCCATGGACTGCACCTTCAAGCACGTTGTCAATACAGAGTAGCTAAAGCACGTGACGTACCATGGTCCTTTTGTTGCTGAGACAATTTATCCCATTAAAAGATTAGAGGAAGTCTTAGATGTCCCATCCTCTAATATGAATTTTTATCAAAGATGTTAATGATATTAGTAGCATCTACCAGTTATTAAATCTCTACTGGATTTTTAGTTGAGAGTCATTATATCATTTCCAAATGAGATTACTGACCAGCAAAACTAGTATTCCTATTTTTAAGATTAGAAACAAAAATTATACTAAGGAAAGGAACATTTAGAATAAAGGGCCATGAAAATCTGAATCCGATAACCTGGGCTAAGTTTAACAAGGCTCTCCAAATGCGGTGACCAGCTTTTACACTCCCCCCGCACTCACTGAGATCAGGAGGTAGAGAGCAACTAATCAAAGACTGAAATGAGGTGCTCTTACTCAAGTCTCTCTCTCTCTCTCCCTCTCCTCCTTCTCTCTCTCTCTCTCTCTCTCTTTTTGTCCCCAGTGTTCCTTTAGGGCCTCGCTGGAAGCTCCGAGACTCTGTCTCCCTGAGCTGAGCCATCTGGACGTTCCAGAGAGCTCAGCATTTCTCTCCGAAAGAATTCAGGCCACAGAGCAAGTAATGACCTGAGAACAGACCGTATTCTGTATCTCGGATCTGTTCCTTTCCTACACATCAAAAGGTAATCCTTTCCTGTAGTCATGAAAGTGGTTACTTCAACTTAGTTTCAAAATGTTTTCTTTCCTTTTGAAAGCGACTACTAATATTTTCTGGCTCTTGAGGGAACACAGGAGATGAAAACTATAATCTTTTCTTTCTTCGAGACTAGCACTTTGGGGGAGGGGAGAGCATTTTCCACTGACATGCTTACAAATTATGATTGTTTCTTTTTATGTCAGTACTCAAAAGAAACCTTGGAAATGGTAGCTTTACAGATTGGGAAAATAATGAATACTGCCTCTAAAAAAAGACTCCCTTGCGTGATGTTAGCTCACTTCAATGATGACATTTGATAGCAGCTTTTGTTTAGAAGGAGGGTCCCCTGGCAACTATTTTATGGGAAACGTGGAAATGGTGAAAAAGCATTGAAATATGTATCTTTATTTTAATGGACTGGTGATTTTTTCCCCATTTTTCTCCTTTTTAATGGGGTAAAGTCATTTAATGGGGCAGATCATTAAGCTAACATTCATTTATGCAAAGCACAGCTATATTTTTAAGGAATTAAAGAGATTTGGGAAATGACTTGGCTTCCCTAGATTTATTTTAATACATATGATTTTCCTTTAGGATTTGAGATGTCATGATAAAGGTGGTAGAATGCCATACACATCTTCACATGCAAATGTGACAGCTCACATTTCTTTTCTCAATGACTGGGTGTGTGTTGTAAAACTGGCCAAGAACTGCATGTGTGTTCAGAAGAACCCGGTCCTTTCTTTGACCCATGGACCGCAGTGATGAATTAGTTTTTATATTAGAAAGCAAAAGGTGGAAATGATTAATGAGTATTAGAAGCAATTGTTGCACCATAAAAGCTAAGTCAACGTTTTAATGCTAACATTAAGTATATATTTAAAGAGACTGCAAACCATACTGTAATAGAATATTACTTAATTATAGTCTATTTTAATGACTTGCTGTTTTCTCTTCAGTCTGTACGTGAAATATGTTTCCAGATGCCCAAGGAAGACAGACTTCCCACAGCAAGCAGATGACTCCCTGGTCTAAGTATGTGCTCCTGAAGCCCACACTTGATCTACACGCTGGTGAGATTCAGCTGTGTGTGTTCAAAGCCCGACTGTGCCAGCTGACTTTGTTATTGCTATTATTAAATTGAATTAAATGTTTTATAAGCTTATTAATTATGCATGTAGGAAGAGATCCTTGTTCCCATGAAAATGAAGTAGAATGCATTGGAAAAATCAGTTAAGGTGAATTTCTCAGAGTGAGAAGCTCTTCTCAGGTGGGGTGCTGAAACCTTTGGTAAACATTTCAGTGGGACTGCAGAATGATGTAACAACTGGCAACCACCAGAGGGCGCAGCGCAGGGGAGGGCAGTCTTACTATCTTGGCCAAGTAGCTGCAGCTCGCGGTGGACGCCTGACTGTGGACCCAGCAACAGGGAGGCTGCCACCATATTTTGAGATTTACCTCCGAGACCATTACCAGATTCCAGTAAAAACCAGACGCAAATCCCATCTCCCACTGACTCTAGCCATGCCATCCCACCTGATGGGGGAGGAGAACCTTGGAAACAGGAGGCTCATAGTCCAGAGTCACTGGCTCACCGGAAGACGGGCCGCGGGACGACAGAACGCTTCCCCTCGGCCCACACCGCACACTGCGTCCCTGAAGGCCCACGCACCGCAGCATTTCTGTGCCCGGACATCAGTAAAAATCACAGGGCATACCGAAAGGCGAAACTACAATTAACATGCAAATGGCCGCAGCAGATACAGCAGACAGCGTGCAAGAACAGATGGGCAATGTAAGAAGAGGGCTGAGTATTCCGATGAACCAAAAAGAAATGCTCAAGATCAGAAACATTGTCACAGAAGTGAAGGGTGTCTTTGAAGAGCTTATTAGTATCCAGACATGGCTGAGCAGAAAGTCTCTGAGCTAGAGAGTGTGCCAGTAGAATCCTCAAAAAGGGACGAGCGAAGAGAACAAAGACCAGAAAATAAGCAGAATATCTAAGGGCTGTGGGATAATAATAACAAAAGGTGTGACACAGGTTTCGTGGGAAGACCAAAAAGAGACGAAAGAGGAACAGGGACAGAGGTAGTGTCTGAAGCAACAACAGAATTTCTCCAAGTTAAGGTCAGACGCCGAAGCACGGACCCAGGAACCTCGGAGAACACCAAGCAGGACAAATGCCAGGCTACACTTAGGTGTGTTCTTCCAAATTACTGAAAACCAGCATAGACAAGGGGCTCTCGAGAGAAGTCAGAGGGAAGAAATACTTTCCTTATAAAGGAACAGAGATAAAAATTATATCCACGTTCTGCTCAGAAACCACAAAAAATGCATCCTTCTGATGAGTGGTGTAGATCAGGGGGGAGGCTGTGCCTGTGTGAGGGTAGGGGGTATATGGGAAATCTCTGTGCCTCTCTCTCAATTTTATTATAAGCCTTAAATTGCTTCAAAAAATAAACCTTTATTAATAAACCTTTATGTATGTGTCACCTATGTATGTAAGGTGACACATACATAGAACCTCTTGGGTTCTATTCATTTTAATTTTTAAATGACTTTATTGGGGTACAATGCAATATGCAATAAACTGTATATATTGAAGGTTTACAATAAGTTGTCACACACACCCACGGAAGCATGAGCCTAGTCAAACAAATGGAAATCTCTGTCATGGCGTGTGTGTCCGTGTGGCCCTTCGTGTGGTGCCTCCCGCTCCTCCCTCTCCGACCCCCTCAAAACCACATCCGTATCCGTAGGTTGTTTTCCATCCTCAAGGTTTTAACTAAATGGGATCATACAGATCTCACTCTTTTTGTCTTTCTTTTTTCATGGAACATCATTTTTTTAGATTAATCTAAATTTGCTTTAGATTATAATAATTCATTCATTTCCGATTCACAGTAGCATCCTGTTCTAGAGGCATGCACACTACCATCTGTTTATTTGCTGAGTCCGTAGGTGTTTAGTTTGCTTCTAGGTGTGGTTTTTACAAGTAAAGCTGTGTTGACATTTGGCCCCAGGTCTTTGTGCACGCGTTCCTTATTTCTAGGAACAAAGGAATGGGGTGGTTGGACCATGACTGCTGTATGGTTAGCTTTTTCAGAAATTGCCAAACTTTCCCAAAGAGGTCCTCACCAGCAGTGTGTGCATTTCCATTCCTCCGAACCCATGCCGACATTTGGCACCGCCTTGCTGGCGCCGGCTACTGAAACACACAGATTAACTGCTACCTCACTGCTGTTTGCATCTTCAGTCCCTTAAAGATTAATGATGCTGGGAAACATTTCATGTGCTGTTTTCCATCCTTGTGCATTTGATTAAAACATCGGTTCAAATTTCTTGCCTATTTTTAATTAGATTGTTTGCTTTCTTCTTATTGCAATTTATACATCATGGATACAGGGGTTTCTTTTTTTAATCATATATATGGTCTGCAAGTATTTCTTTCCACCTCTGGCAGGTTTCTTCATTCTCTTAATAGTATCTTTTGAAGAGCACAGCTTTTCAGTTTCGATGAAGCCCAGTTTTCTGTATCTTGTTCTTTATGGATTGAGCATTTGGTGTCTTACTTAAAATAAATTTGTGTAACCCAAGGTCCTCAGTTTCCTTTTAAAAATATTGCTGTTTTAGGTTTTACATTTAGGGTTATGATTTTCTTTGAGTTAATATCTGTAGGTCTGATGTACAGATTGGTATTCATTTTTTTATGCAAATGCCTAGTTTTCGCAAAACTTGCTGCTTGAAGACAATGAACCTGACTCTGCCTTGAATGAGGCAGCTGTATGGGCAGACATGGCAGGCAAAGTGCAGGTATCTCTGCATCAAGTGGGGAAGCCCACAGTGAGCATCCAGATGACAGAGGTTGGCAGGAATCACTGCCCAGTAGACCCCACTCCACCAGTTGCCACCGACCCGTGGACTTTCATCATGGTCTCAGGGATGCTGAAATCACACAAGCAACAGGGGGACCCACGGATGGGGACAGCGCCTTGGCCAACTGACCAAGACTGGTTGACTTACTGCCATTGCTGAAGGTCCACCCTGCCAGTAATCTAATCCAATGCTAACTCCACGTGACAAATTCCACAGGGAAATTGAACTGTCCCTAGCAGGGGCAGTTGATGTTATCACCTTGCCCTAGCAGGAGCGATATCCATTATGACTTGGATTTGACACATGTTCTAGGCATGAACTTGCATTTTCTGCCTTTAGGGCCTTCGTCGACTTGGTTGTGAGGACTCACAGAATGTTGGAGCTGTTCCTGTAGGACCCAGCACACTTTGCCTTTGACCCGTACCCCCATTTGTAGCACAGCGTGGGGCCTGGTTCTCTCAGAGAAGAGCAGGGAGAGATGGCAGCTTGTTACAGGAAAAAGGTAACCTTTAAACCTGGGGACTGAGGCATCAGCTCAGAGACAGGTACCTGCCGTGAAGGACGCCCCAGCAGGAGGTGGTGAGTCAGTGACGTGCATGAGGGCTGTGCTCCCCCACCTGCTCCAGCGAGGCCAGCCCGCCAGTGCCCCGGGGCGCTGAGCCGCTTCGCAGCATGTTTTGTGACCTCTTACTTCAGTCTGTCCCTCAGACTTCCTCACCTGCGGACAGACACGCAGTGTGACACGGCCCAAGATTACATGCCCTTTAACAGAATGGGGAGGACCGCCGGCGGGTAAGGTCAGATCTGTTGTCCATTAGCGACCGGACTGCACACTCGGTCAGCTGTTTCACATCGTGAACAAATGGGTTCCAGTGGGTTTACCGTACTATTGATCACGATTTTGTTTCCCTCCACTGCTTGAAGAAATTGGATAAAAATAACCTAGCAAGAACTGTTTTTCTAATTGATTTTTAAATGCCCTTCGATTTTGGACAGGTTCTGACCATAGGCCAAGTAATGTCAATATTACTTAGGTTTTCAGTTAATAATGCTTTTGGAAATTAAGCTTTTACTCCCATCAAGAATCAGTGAACACAGATCCACTCTCTTGCCTACACGGATGGAGATAGCAACAGATAAAATATATTTTAAAGCGTCTTGTATATGGTTTCAAATTTGCACATTCAAGATTTAAATACCCTTTAGATGAGTTGGACACTTCTCCTTCAAGAAAACATAAAAGATAGACACATATTCTCCTTCAAACTATTACCATCAATTTATTATGTTAAAACCAGAATTGTGGCAAAAAACATTGTTCTCAGTATTTATCAAGCAATCCCAAAGATAAAGATAAAATGAAAGTAAAACTATTCGACGTGACATACATAATTCAGAATTGAACTGACCAATAAGGTTGAATGGCTCTCAGTTGATTTGTGTCTTCACTTACATCGTGGTATCTTTTCCAGCTACTTCTCTCGGCCAACGCGCGGGAAGCCGCTTGGCTGGAACGGCCGCAGGCGTACTGCTGTGCAGGCCTGGCTGCGGTGTTACTGCAGCCACCTGCTCTGAAACGGTTCCAGGCGGAACTACCTTCTCCCTGCTCTGTGGCAGAGCTCCGGGGACCGGATTAAGTGTTTGTGCAGGGCCATCGTAGCCCAGACAGCTCCCGAGAAGACCCCTACCCCGCCGTCCCCGGCGCCCAGTGGCTGCCCCCGTGGAGATGGACAGTGTTTCCATTTGGGAAAGAAAAGTAGTCACACTCCCCAAGATCTTGTCAGTCTCACTCACTACCTATTTGATTTCCCAAAGGAAAAAATCTTTTTTCATTGGGAAAACGGAGTACCAGGAGAGTATGTTTTGATCAGAAATACATTCAATGGTCCACTCTAAAGATTCTGTTTTATAATAACTTTCCAAATTAGAATAATGCCCCGATTTTTGTTATCTTAGAGTTTAAAAACTCCTATGTTATGGAGAATCATTTATTTTACAAATAATTTATGTTTTCTTTTGCAGTACCTACTATTCAAAATAAAATAAATGAGGTTTTCACTCCAAGAAACAGTTGACCCAAAGGCTGTGAAATGTCCCCCTGCAGAAGTGAAACGACTGCCCCGTGCATCACTGAGGCACCTATTCAGTCACGCTCGTGCTTCTGAATAAGCATTCATTGAGGATTGTTGCAAATTATTGCATTCTTCCTCCCAAATGATGAATAATAACACAAAACATTGACGTTTTGAACCAAAAACCTCAAAAGACCTGGATCCTACTGGGCTTCTTATAATTCAACTACAATTCTAAAAACCACTTTAATTTAAATTTAAAATAATTACTCAGAAAATGATGCACTGTTAAGAAACACAGCTGAACTTTGCACACAAACACGAATACAACACCTTTTGGCTCCCGATGCCTGCAAACATGTCTGCCTTCCCCTTGAGATGACATGAGGATAAAATGATGGTTTTAATTTGCATTGTTTTGCTGCTGGCACCTTGAACTCCAAACAGGATATCAGTTAGTCACTGCTTTCAGTATTTTATGAATCATTAGCGCATAGGTGCACTAGATCAAATGTTAGCGTTTTTCCAGGCGAAGAATGCAGAAGTTAGCATCGCGCCCGTCATCCAGAGACCTCAAGGAGTGTTATGTATATAATGTGACCCACAACATTAAATAGATGCATGTAAACTGTTAGCACTTTTCTTTGCTCTTCTCAGGTGATTATGAACGTAAAAGAAAGTATCAAAATTAGCATTTTATTGCTACCCACTGCTAGGCAAGCTTTGTCATTGGTAAAATTATGTGTCACCAGTACCAGTCACATTTTTAGACAGTTGGATTATTTTTTAAACTAATTTAAAACCAAAGACTTAGGGCTACAATTAGATTTTTATACTCAAAAAATATATCTGAGTCCTTATCTTTCCCCTTTATTAGCTGCTTAGCTCTGAAGAGCCAGCTGGCCTCTTCAACCCCTTTCCCTTGCCTGTGAGACAGGCGGAATGATGACCAATTCCTTCCTTTGTGAAATGTGTGTTTAACACTTCCTGTGGCCACTTTTCAGCCCCCAAATATCACGGAACAGCAGAAGACATTCTCCCTACATGCAAATGGCTTAAAATTCGGGCATTTTCATCATTTAATCCAGGGGTTGGGTAAGGTTGACAGTTGTAAGTCAAATGAGTATTGCAATCATTAATAAATAATAATCCAAGAATAAACTCTGTGTGTTTTGCATACTGATAACCTAAACCTATTTTTTCCCACCCCAGTGTGTTAGCTAAGGATGGTGAATATGGCCAAAATGGTAGTTAATAGTATCTATGCCTATTCTGAGCCATTCAGTGAGTAGGTACTGGTGGGGTAGCTACTATGAGTTGGTGCTGCATCTAGGAATAAAACAAAGGCTACCGCCATTGTGGCTTGCCATCCAGCAGAGGCAGGTAGACAATAACCAATAACAATAGTAGTGACATAAATTACGCATTGTGCTGGACTGTGGTGGACGCAGACAAGGGGAAGAAGACTGGGCCGGCGGTGACCGTGTTAAATGGAACAGGCAAGAAGGTCCTTGAGAAGGTGGCACTTGAACAGAATGCTAGAAGGAGGTGAGGGAGTTGCCGAAATGGTCCCTGGGAGCCGGGGTCACCAGGAAGAGGGCAGCCTGGGAGAAACTCTCAAGCAAGAAGCTTCCTGCTGTGTCCTGAGGACAACCTGGGGCCAGTGCAGCCGGAGGCCAGTGAGCAAAGTTCGGAGCAGCAGAGGCTGCCACGCAGAGAGGTAGGTGCAGGTCACACAGAGCCCCAGAGGGCTCGGGCCAGTCTCCGACTTCTCTCTGAAGGGGTGGGGCCCTGCTGTGGCACTGCGCATGGATGGACAAGAGGATCTGCCTTCTGTGCTGAGTTCAGGCCGCAGAGGGGCCGGGGGAGAAGCATTAACTGTTTTAATAGCCCATCTGGATTTGCTTGTTGGAACTCCACTTGCCCCCAAGGTGAATTTGTAAAAGTCAGAAGATTCTCACCGCAGCTCAGTCGTCTATATTACAGTCTCTGAAGAGGAAGTCAACAAGTCAACGGGACTTTTTCCTGAATAATGTTATTTTTAATATATGTTAATAGGAAAAATAATTAAACTAATAATTGATGTAAAATTATTTGGAGAAAGAGAAAAATCATAAATGTGGAAAGTGTTTTAGATGAATGAGAAATTACTCTAAACATGCATTTTATATATAATGTCACAAAATAAAAAATTACTAGTATGATTTAGGCATTGACTTTGACAAAAGTCTCAAGGACACTTTTAACCGCTGTCCCTTTAAGAAGCTAAACTACAACCCACTGAGCAAACAAAGATCTGTGATGCATATTCATTGACGTCTATCTAAACACTACCCAATGCACGTTTGGAGAATCAGAGTCCCACAGCGCCCACCAAGTGCCCAGAGATGACTTGCAGAATCACAATGGTGCCTGGCCTCCAAGCCAACTCTGATGATCGTGAGACAAGATCTTTGCAAAGTTGTAACTTACTCCAAACCTTATAGTCTTATGTTTTCCATTTCCTCACCACCTCTCCAAGAAGTCCTGCTTTCCAGGTGATTTTAAACAACAACAGGAAATCAAGTTTGTATCACAGGCAGTGTGTGTACTCCGCAGTAAAGGGAAGCCATGGGCTGCAGGTCAGGCAGCTTTTCCGAGCAGAAGAGCAAACTTGGGTTCCTTCAGTCTCAGGAGAAATGGAGTCTTAAGACAGGATGGTGGCAAGGGGCTATGTTCTGGCTCTCTCCCAGGGTCCTGACACTGTTACATTCATTCACCACCAAGGACGTGAACCCATGTAGATTTCTGTAGTCTTAAAAGTGGACTTTGAGTGAGGTCCGAAATACCGTAGAATGCCTGAGTAGGAACTCCACTGTGAGTAAAGACAACGCATTTGAAAGGGCTCAGGACAATTTTAAGGAAATAATTTGCTGAGAGGTATTGTGACCTCGTTTGCTCACGACGACTTGAAACACACATGACAGTCAAAATGAAGACAGTACAGCAACTGGCTTTCAGATCCGAAACGCACGATTCTTGCAAGATAGAAATTAAGTGCAGACTTCTAAACTAACACTCTGAGGTGGGAGAAACACCTTGCGTTTGCTGTGCACAGTAAACAGCTCTGCTCCTTTTCCTCCCCTAGCTAATGTAAAATCCTGTTACTTGCCCATTTTTCATACTGATGTCTATTTTATTGCTTTCTCTTGTTTAAATGTTCTTGCTAATAGTTTCCCCTCCCTAAACTCTGATCTTCCTCTGACTCAGGGCAGGAAGAAAGAGAATAGAGAAAATGGGTAGCAGAGAGGGGAGGCAAGTTAATTGATAAATCAAGTATAAAAATTAAATATAATATTTCATATTTCTATCATTTTTTTAACATTACAGTATTACTATCAAAACCTCTGGAAATCAGTATAACTTGGAAATCATCTTGAAATACTTGGAATGATCTGAAGAAAATTAGGTTTTGGTGTCTCTGGCAGGTGCACGTGAGGACTACACAGGCCTGTGCCCCTGGATGTTTGAGGCGGCTCAGCGATCGCCTGAAGCTTGGAGTGTGCTCTCCTAATCCAGCAATCCAGTCTCCAGACTTGCCTATGACGTCAAGCCATGTCATGAAGCTGTCTCCATCAAGGAAGTGGACTGTCCACAAAACAGTCTGGAAGTTCAAGAGCGTCGGGAGAGAGTTCCGACTCAGGCATTCCACGGTATTTCGGACCTCACTCAAAGTCCGCTTTCAAGACTACAGAAATCTACATGGGTTCACGTCCTTGGTGGTGAATGAATGTAACAGTGTCAGGACCCTGGGAGAGAGCCAGAACATAGCCCCTTGCCACCATCCTGTCTTAAGACTCCATTTCTCCTGAGACTGAAGGAACCCAAGTTAGCTCTTCTGCTCGGAAAAGCTGCCTGACCTGCAGCCCATGTCTTCCCTTTACTGCAGAGCACTGAGAATTCAATGCCGTTAGCCGCAGCCAATTAAGAGAAGGCCCGGGAAACCCTGAGAAAAATAGGAACGGAGATCTAAGTGGAAGAAAGTTCTGCACTTAGCAAGTTCCAAAATTGATCATAATTTATATTTGGAGATAATTTTTATGTGAAAAATTTTTGTAATAGCTACATCACTAAAATCTATTCAGTAAAGTACTAGTGAAATTAACAGGCATCAGTTTAGAGGGAATGCATAATATATCTAATCATTCTGCAAAATGAAATAATATTATTAGTGCTTACAATATTCTATATTGGAAATGACATTTGACAAAGAAAAGGACAGTGTGACAAATAATTTACTTTTTTTCAAATTCACAAATAAATTGTGAATTTCCAATCATTTTAAATTACAATAAAAGTTTTAGAAGCTTTTTATTATGGAATGTAATACTCTGATGGTATTGATTTTTCATGTATTATCTCCTTACCTTTTCATTGTAAATAAAATATACATAAAGAATATTCTCGCTATCTCATAAAATATATTTTTCTTCATATAATTACTGAGGGATATTTAAAGGTTTATAATAGCAGAAATGTGGTGCATATTATTAAAACAAGCTTCCACTTACTTATATCTGTCAAAAATAGAAAATAAGCTTAAGCTTTAGTATTCAATTAACATTGAAGAAAGATAATGTATATCATATCATAACATTATATGATATACATTTTGCTCAAAAATTTGAGCAAAATGTATATCATATAATTTTAAAACACAGGAAAATATGTTGAATAAGTTTCCTAGGTTTACGTAGAGAGCTCACAGCTACTTACAGTTTCAGAGAATGGACTGAAAAATAAGGTGGACTGTATAGTTAAATGATAGCATCATCCACGTTACTTTTTAGATAGCTTTATTAAGATCTAATTAACGTGCTATAAAATTCACCTCTGTTCAGTGTAAATTCTGTGGATTTAGGACGTTCAGAACGTTGTACAAATCCTTCTCACCATCCCATTTCAGACCATGTTTACTGTCCCCCAAAGGACACGCCGCTCCCCAGCGCTGGCAGTCCTCATCCCTGGGCCCCGGGCTCCCAGAGCCTGACACCCTTTCTCTGTGGACTTCCTCTGCTGGACGTTTCAGGCAAAGGTCCGCAGGAGCCCTCACTCTGCGGGTTGTGTCTGAGGAAAGAAACTTTACGTCAAATGTCTCGGTGTTTCCCTTGATCGAGGGATATCTAGTAGGTGCTCAACTAATGTGCAATGGATAGTTTAACTGCAAATCATACAAGGAGACAAAGTAAAACAACAAAAGTTAAAATTCATATTTGTTCTGTTTAAATATGCAGATATCTAAACCATACTTATTTCCATGAATATCTTTGAAATGTGGCTGGATTAGTTATTTATTTGCACTGTTACCAGTTATGTTAAAAAAACACAGGAAAACAAACAGGGCAGGCTAGTACGCAGAAATTTAAATAGCACAGCCATGTCATGGTTTTCTTCTTTTCTTTCTAAAGAAAACATTTTGAACCTTTGGCATAAGTCTCTCCCATCCCTATTGTGTGAACACAGCACCTGTGTACTCTCTAAAGGACTAGTCATTTTCTGCGATTCTGTAGAAATGTGCATGTATGCACGCTGACGTGCCTGATTTCACGCACTTGCATTACGGTGGTTTTACCAAGGTTGATTTTACAAAGGTTTCAGAGAAGCCCCTGATGCAGTTCAGAACACTTACGACCATCTCCTGCTCGGGGAAGGCCTCATGATTTACTGCCCATGAGCTGCGGAGGGCCTCCCCACCCCACCGACACCAGGCGACTTGACCGCGTGCCCAGAAATGCCGTCACCGGCAAATGTCTCTCTTCAAGCATCGTGTGACTTCCCCACAGAGCTATTTTCTAAATGGTCTGAGAAAGTAGAGTGGGGATTGCTGAAAAGAGGAATAAATGTTTCTCTTACCCCTGTGGGTGGCAGGAATAAAGAACCTGATCATCAGAAGAGGGTCCAGGAGAGTAAGAGAGAAACTGCCTTCATCTCAAACTTGCATTTTTCTGGATGTCCTCAGAGGTTTTACACAGCCACATTTGTCTTTTTCCAGATTTTCAAAGCCTCTCATTTCTCTGTTCTCAGCGGACACAGAGTTCTTGTTACAGCAAGAGTTATTATTTTTTAAGACCAAATGCACTTCTTCGATAAGTTTGGTACAGTGGAGGCTGGAGACCTTACGCAGTGAGGTATCTCTGTGGTTGCTGATCATTGTCAGTTAAAGCACGGGGGATCCCGGGACTCTTCAAGACCCTGATTTCATTTGCTCTGCATATAGACCTGGAAGTGACACTGCTGGGTCATAAATGTCTGTCTAATTTCAATTTTCTGAGGGCCCTCCACACTGTCTTCCGCTGTGGCTGCGCCAATTTATGTTCCTACCAGCCAGGCCCGCACCAGGGCTCCCCTTTCTCCACCTCCAGGCAGACACTCACGTGTCTTTTTGGTAACAGGCGTGAGGTGATAGCTCATTGTTTGGATTTGCATTGCCCTGCTGTTTACTGTGCGCTTCCCCTGGCTGCCCACGGCCCCTCCCAGATCTCTTACGGCCTCAGAGATTGTCCCACTTGTCCACACCCCCTGCTTGAAATCCCCAGGTCACTCTGAGCCGCCCGTGTTCCTGGACTACCTCCATCCGTCACCGTTTCAACCGACTCTCAACCCACCTCCAAACAACATGGCAGCGCTCTTATCAACTATGGAGAAACTAAAACCAAAAACACCTAAATTAGTAGACTCTTCAAGTAGCAGGAGCCAGTGTCTGCAAAGGAAACCCCGCTCACTCACCCTGCAGTCTTAGGAGCTGCCAGAAAGAGACTCTTCGCTTTGTTTCAATGAATTTCTTAGTAATGTATTTTGAAACATTATCTTGGGTGATTCTAAGTTAAACTGAAAAATTAATTTGCTATTATAACAAGGTCAAACCATTTACTTTCCTGAAAATTATTTCCTGTCACTCTGTGTAGACGCACAGGACACATGTGTTCTGTCGTGGGTTTGTTTGGGAAGAGATGCTGCAGGCTTGACCCACGCGTTGCCCGCAGACTCACACTGATTTAGCAGAGGTTGACTTTAAAACTGATAGGCAGTGTCTATATTACAATATCTGGGTTTGGGGTTTTTTTGCATTGCCATCCCTCAGCGTTCAGGCTCATCAATCATGCCGAGAAGCTGACTTATATCCTCCACACTTCCCCACTAACCGGATTACAGAGCCGCCAAACTTTCCAAAGTTTACAATGTGATAAACGTAATCGAATTGCTCCAGTCAAGTTCTAACAGTGGTGAATAGATGACACTAATTACCTTTTCTTATTATGCTACAAACATGCTTCAGCCCATCTTTATTCATGAAGAAGGGGCGCGCCCGTCGAGGGCGCTGCGGCGGGATCTGACGCGGCTTTCCTTCCTCTCCTCGGTTTTCCTCGTCTGTCCAAGGGCGTCCAGCACACGTGATTTCAAGCTGCAACATATTTGTATGCAGTACTTTTCTGTACCCGCTTTGGAAGATAATTGTGACTCACTGACAATATTCACCATTCTATGTAAATAAATGCCTTTCCAATGCCAGTAAAATGATGCAGCTTTTTTGCTGCTGTTGTGGAAGCTTATTCTTTGTTTTGGAGAGAGACTGTTTCAAGGCAGTTAATAGCAAAAAAAAAACATGTGCAGCATCTGCAAGGAAGATGCATCAAGATGAGAGATATTGTACCAGTCTTTCCAGGAAAAAACAAATAAACTGTGAATATACTTAACTACTTTTCAAACACAGTCCACAGTTTTGCATGGGGAGATGTCTCAGTAATTCACCTTGAAAATCATTTACAGAAAATAACCAGTCGAACAAGCTAACATGCTAAGTAGCTTGAAGAATTCGCATAGCTATTTCCAGTGGTCGTGACACAGGCAGTTTCACAGGCCCATCACTCAACGACCGCAGACCTGCTCTGGCCGGGCAGCATTGTACAGAGGAGAGGGCCTGCTCATACTCGCTTCTGCTTGTCAGGCAGCCGACCTGGGCTTTGTGTTCTTGCTGGCAAGTAGCCAGCCACCCAAGTACTTCCTCATGAACCTCTAGAAGTTACTTGAGCATATGCAAACAATAAACATAACAATAGAGAGATGATAGAGCATTAATTAATATGAAAATCCTGGTATTTTGCACATGCCAATGGGAAGTTTATCTGGAGTTCAGTAAGACGATTTAAATAAAAAGAGACATTTGGAAGCGATTAACAAACACATGGAAATTGAATTAATGAGTGGATTGGGGTGCCCACAGAAACAATTCAGAGAGGGATACAAGATAAGGACCAAACATAAAATAAAGCTTACGAAGTAGCTTGCAGGGGCAGGAAAGCATAAACCCAGGATGCTCAAGGCAATTTAGTTTTATGCCTGTTGTTCCAGCATATTAACAAGGACTCCTTTCAAAATGATTGAATGTGGGAGTGGGGGGGAGGGGACAACTATAACTGAACAACAATGATAAAAATAAAAAAAAAAAACTATGTGGGTTCAACTAAAAAATTGTAATTGGCATTATATAATAAAGATATGTTTGGAAACAAAAGACTTGGTTCAGATGTTAATTAGGCAGACACTCTATTTATAGGCAAGTGCAATGGAATTATATTCTATCCTCAAAGCAACTGAAGCCTTAGTAGGGCTCTTAACAGGAGAACCACTTCATATGATTGACACTGTGGAAGCACTTGGCAATGAGTGGGCAATTGACTGGTGTTACCAACGCACAGAATGAGGGCAAGAGCGGCTCTCACACAGGGGACAAGGGGAGGGTGCTGTGGGATTATCTCAGGTCCAGGTCGTGTGATCCTTTTTTTTTTTAATTTTATTTTAATTGTACAACTTTCTATCTTTTACTCCCATCCCAGCCCATCCACCCAGCCCTCCCCACCTCCCTCCCATTTCTACCCGCCTCTAGTTTTTGTCCATGTGTCCTTTATACTTGTTCCTGTAAACCCTTCCCCTTTTGTGATCCTTTATAAACCCTGACAAGCAGTTTGGGGTATTTCCCCCCTTGTGTGAGGGGAAGCTTTGGGAGGCATTAAGTCATTTAATCATAATATCAAATGTGTCTTTCTCTAAAGAATCACGTTGGCCAGTGTACGGAGCTGCATCGTGCTGCTGTGCCTGGGGACGCAGCGTGAGCTGGAGCTGACGCTGGCGTCCCAGTGGAGAAGCGCTGAGTCTGCAGACCGAGAAGGTCGGAACGGGGGGGGGGGGGACGTGGACGGGACTCCAGGGCTTACTAGTTAAACAACGAGACGGGCGTTACCTGGGTGAAGGAGTGCTGGTGCATAAAATTTAGAGAGAAAAACAGGTCCTGTCGTAAACACTGAGTTCGGCTAGTCTTTGCGCAGACGGTGCGAGAGTAGATCACGGATTGCCTGGAACCCACTTAAAAATATTCCCCGATTCGCTTAGAGTCTCAAAGCTGTTTCCTGAATCTTAATAAACAGTAACAACCGTCAAGTTTGAAACCTAGGTTTTCAGAAACAAGAGTGTTTAAATTTCTCCAGTGGCTCTTAACATACTGAGGGCCAGTCTTGGCAGGAGGGTGGGAAGAGAGGGGAGAGGACCCTGAAGGGAAGACATGAATGAGAACGCCAGGCACAGAACACCCAGCTCAACTCCCAGCGAGAAGTCCTGGTGGGCGCGGTCCTCATGGGACCACAAAGTTGGGGAACAGACTGAGTCCTGGACCGGGCTGAACACACCACTGCCTTTGGGACGGGGGCACAGGGCAATGATCCCCACTGCTGCCCGTGGTACCTGCCATCCCCCCAGACCATGCAGCCAGGATGGTTCAGAGAACAGACCACTAAACTGCCTGCCGCTGGGCGGAAAAGAGTGTTGGGAGGACGCATAGGTGAAAATGCTTTTCTCCCCAGCTCCCCCACTCCTGCCTGCCAGCAGGCGGGACCTGATATTACTTTCAGGTAATATCAGCCAGGGGGAGGCGATCTAAACAGACACACTCACAAACAGTATCACACCTGCAGGGCCAGTTTCTGGTGAAGATACTTAGTTGTCTCTGCAGTCCAGAAAACTTAATTACGTCCCATAATGAGTCCACTCTCTCAATATCTTGTCATCTTCTCCACGCCATCCCCACAACACTCATTCCCTCCCATCTTCCTGCCTGCCATTTGCATCTACTCTGCATCCAACGCGAAGGAAAGAGTGGTCACGGAGCAGCCACCCTTCCACCAGCTGGATCCCTCTGGAGTCCCTGCTGGACCGCCCCCTTCGAGCTCTGCCTGCAGCCAGCTCCTGGCCTCCTGCTCTCATCGTGTCTTCAGTAAGTCACAGCCGGGAGCCCTGACATGAGTCCTTCATGTCACGACAAAGCCCCCTGTTGACAGCATCTGTAGACACGGAAGGGAATTCTGTGCTGCCCGTAAGCTGCACTGAGTCCCACAAGCATGGCCCTGTCTCCTCTCGGGAGGACAAAACAAGAAAGAGTCTTCCTGTCCCTGTTGGGACAGGGTTCCTCCATCCAGGCACACACATGAAGTGCCAATCGACAGAGAAAGAAGAAGGAAAATATTTGTTAAGAATGTAAAAGAAAATTTCTGCGAGTAATGAAGACTAAATAATATTGAGTTGCCTATATTCAGTTTCCTCTTGATAGGGAAGAGGTTGGATAGTTATATATTACGTAACCACATGCTTATTGAGCAAAGGTACCTGGCCTTACTTAACAGTCTTTGTAGAAAAAATATGAAAGTGTAAATGTAATACATATGCCTTTTCATGAACAATGAAGTTAAGAAAGACAGTCACCTGGACAACAAAGAAATTAGGTTTGCAAATATCATAAATGCACTTATACTTTAAAAATACCTATTTGTCAGAACTTAAACAGTGTTCTGAACTTAGCTACACATATTTAAAGATTCCTCAAAATATAAAGGTATCAGTTTATTGTTGATTATACTTTATTGAAAAACAATTACCTTTCTCACACAAATCAGGAAAAAAGACTCCATTGATTTTGAGTCCAAAACGGAGTTCCTCATGCAAGCTTCTTTTACAACATCTGGCCTTGAGCAGGTAGGGGAGGAAAAAAACCCACTCAGGAGCCAAGTCTACTTTAATTAACTGTGAATACTTCTCAAGGCCATCTTTAAACACTTGTATTTCATCATAAGACAGAGAAACAGTAATTAATAAAAGGGTCTCTCTAGAAAAGAAACTGGTCAGGAATAATTCTGTGTTGAGTTTCTGGCAGTGACAACAGCACGTATGACAGATCTTGGCCACCTCCATCTGCTGTGAGGCTCACCCTCTGCTCCCAGGGCACCGCTCCGACGGTGCCTTCCTTTCAGCGGAACAGCAAAGGAACAGCCCCGCAGAGGGAGAGGGTGCGTGGAGAGCATCAGAGAAGCATGAGCAAGTGGGTAGAACCATTCTTTGCACCTGTTCTTTTTCCCTTCTTTGCACTTTGAAAACTTACATCTAAGGCTTACAGGCACTGCTCTCACCAGCGACTCCTACGGTGGATTGCACCTGCTCTTTCCATTTCATTAGAAGTGGAAAAATGTATTCCCACTTAAGAACCATCTGACCTATTAATTCAGTTGACTGTGACAGTAAAATCCTGTTGACCTTATTGATGATTATTGCTTATCAGGAACGATAACATTTAAAGTCACATTAAATATAATTTGCGTTGAGATGCAAGGGTACGAAGTATAATGGTTCAACACATTCTGAATTGGTTTTAGATAGGTTTCAACTGAAGTTGATCCTTCTGAAGTGTCCTGAAGGCTCTTCCTTTCTTTCTGAAACTATTCAAGTGCTCTTTCAACATGTCCCTGTACAAAAGAAAGGAAGAACACTGAACATGGACCACGAATAAATTTAGTCCGGAAAGAATTTGAATGCATTCAAAAAATGTAAAAGCTTGTAGAGACCTTGCCATAAAAATCTCCAAAGAGCCCTGGCTGGTGTAGCTCAGTAGATTGAGAGCCAGCTGTGAACCAAAGGGTCGCCAGTTCAATGCCCAGTCAGGGCACATGCCTGAGTTGCAGGCCAGGTCCCAGTATGGGGTGTGTGAGAGGTAACCACACATTGAAATTTCTCTCCCTCTCTTTCTCTTTCTCATCCCTTCTCTCTAAAAATGAATAAATAAAAATTAAAAAAATCCCCACAGATATAAATTAATTGTAAGAAGAAAAGAAAGCATGCTATCCATAAGTTTATATTTTATTTTAAAACCTCAGTGAATAACTGGTCTTCTTTGGTAATTCTTACTACTGAGGATAGTTAATGTAAAGGGTATTGTGGAAATTTTCTAAGAAAATCAGGGCTCTTAAAAGTGATGAGCTTCAAATTTCAACATCTATGTTGACCTCCTGGGGTGGTCACATGGTCCAGGGAGAAGAACACCACAGGCAGCGACATCGTGATGCAAAGCGGTGACATTCTCAGCAGAACGAGGAGTTACCCAGTACCTAGTCTTGTGTGGGCACTCTCAACATTGTTCCTGAGAATGACCGGACTTACTCATAAGAAGTCTAAGCTGGATAAGGGAGAAGTGAAAACTTAATGCAATGGTGGGTCTGCGGTAACCCAAATGGCTGAAGGCTGGTTACGTGGGTGCACCCACAGGCAAGCCGTGGGGGACTCCCATGGAGTCAGATGTTTGCACCCTTTGTAACACTGGAGCAGCAGGAGTAACAGATGAGGACTTGTTAAAAAGGTGAGGTTGTGGGAACTGGAGGTTGAGAAAACCTGGAATGTCCAGTGGGTAGGAGATGGTTCAATAACAGAGGCCCCTGATTGGGTGGGTGGTTCACATTGATAGTTAAGTCACTGTGGGCCATTGAATTATGAATTGATGATGGTAGTTCTTTTTTCTATTTCTTAAATTTTTTAAACTGTATTCTTCACTGGGGATTGTATACATCATTCCTTGGCTTTCAATATTTCCCCCCACCTACTTGGAACTATTGGCTCCAATACTCAGTCACTGGAGAAGCTTTCCTGGCCTCCCCTCCCAGTGAGTGGCCCATCTTCATCATTCATCACTTCCCATGGCTAGTTCTGCATGGTCCACCTTCCTTAGCTGGCTAGCATGGACGTCCCGTAAAAAAGTCATGAAACTGGATTTCCCTAACTGGTACTCCATCCCCAGTATTCAGCACAGTGACTGGCCCACGTTTAGTGCTCAAAAATTATTGATTTTTAAAAAGTAAAAAGAAAATGACTTATTAATCAAGAGCAAATATTAGCTTTGCAATAAAGGCACAGGATAAAATTAAATTAGAGGAAATTTACCAAGCAGATATAGAAAACCTAAGCTGATCAAGAAATGTGAAAAAAGGTACAATTCTTTCAAATAGGTTTTCCCCATAGACTCTCCATCCAGATAGTTTTATGGGTGAATAACTGCAAATTTGGAGCAGATAACTCTGGTTCTGTTTATACTGTCAGCAGCATGCAGGAAAAGAATAGCTTCTCGGTATATTCACAGGACAGTGCTATGCTGACAAGGATGGCTCACGGAGAATATTTTACCTATAAATATTGATTCCAAGTCATGCATAAAACATTAGCACATAGAATCAAATGCAACATTGCATGAATAATATACTCACATAGAATTTATTTTGGAAAGGTAGGAATCATTCAGAACGAGAAAATTAACTACATATACTTCAAAATATTAACTGGTCAAAATAAGAAAATTCCAGGAATATTTACTGATGCTGAAAAGGCCACCCTGATGAACTAGTCCGCTGGAAAGAAGGATGCATTTGCAGCCGGGTGAGGACTGCGGACCGAACTGCGGACGGCTGCAAGGTGAGACGCCAGGACCGTGCTGATTAGGAAACAGGAGGAAGATGAAGGCTTCCTTAGTTTTAAAAGTCTAATGTGATCTGAAATACGAAACCAGTTCAATCAAATAAATAAGATAAAAATGCATATTTTAAAATGATGAAAAATCAATGTGATAATATAAACCTGAAGGAATCCCGTAAGTATTCTATTTGTAAAACAATCCAGAGCAATAGCTTTCTCACATGTAGTAAAAAAATAGGTCAGTGGGGAAAATTCTATGTGCAATAGTAAACAAAATATGAATGAAAATAAATATTATATAACATTAATGTTTATATATATCATTATGTGAAAACATGCAGGGGGGTGGAACAATTTCATAAATGGCTACAAATATTTTTCTTTAAATGATGCAACATTTTAAGTGTTAATTGTCTTAAGTTCTCTTGGATCTCAAGGAAAACCACATAATTAAAAATAGTTTGAGATTTCATTATTTTGAAGAGTATTTTTAAAATAATTAAATAATGAATGCAGTAATTAGGAAGATAAAATATAGTAGAAGGTATCTTACTCTACTCGTATAAAAATTCCCACTAATGCAAACAAAAAATTCCTAAATAATGCAAACGTGAATCAGGTAGATGAAAGGTGTAGATCAAATAGCAAAAATCAAATATTATAAAAATTTTGTATCTCATCATAGCTCAATTTTATATTATTGGAAAAATAAGAATGGTTCTAGAGTCATTGACCCATTGTTAGTTCTTGCTATAAAAATAACTCCAGGTAACAGCAAGCGATAAAGTGCGGAAATACATTATAAACCATCTAGAAGAACATTTCAGTATATACCCATGAAATCTTGGGTTGGGAAATCTTTATAGTTATTCAGCAGCCATAGGTGCATATGTATGTTGATATTTTTTAATGTTTCAAACAATATTGATAACTTGAAAAACTGAAAGATAACACACAACACAAATTTAGAAGACCAGATTTTTTTTGTCTTGATTTTGGTTTTCAGTTACATTATTTGAAATTTTTACTAGTCATTTTAGTAATTTAATAATTATTTTCAAATTAGATATGTCTTCCTTTTGTTGAAAAAATGTGACTAATTTCAATTAATAGATGAAATACACTCAAAATTCCTATTTCTGTTTTGATTTTGCATTTGTCCTGTGTGTAGTATATTTAAAACATAAATAATTGAATGAATATTTAGCATGAATTTCTAATGACTGCGTATTGATTGTCTCTCCTATTTTCCTAGAAATACTCATTTGTGTTGAGTACAATAATTTTTGCAGTGGATGGTTGTTCTCTTGTTTCTTTCTCACTTGTTTTGAGCATTGAATTATGTATGGGGTATATTATAATACTCAACAGTAAAATTCGAGTGGAATAACCACGCATAAATACATAATTACATGAGTAAGATCATTTTGAATTTCAGCTTTCATTCTTTCCCCAAACATCAAAGACAAGTTTGGTTTAATATTAAAATGACCAATTAAGTGAGTTCTCTGCCTGCTAATTTGCATAAAAAATCTCTTATAATCGTCACAAAAGTGGTTTGCGGTAAGCATTAGCATTCATGCCTCATGATTTTCCCAAGACAGACCTCGTGAGGCGCCTGAACAGCGCGATAAAACAGGGGCGGGTTGGAAAATAGAGTGGGGTGGGATTCTGCTGTGTCTGACCCTGGGCACAGGGTCTGCTGTGACACAGGCACCATGCTGTGAAGAAGCGGGTGTGATTACCTTATTGCTTCGTGGTAGGAGATGTGTAAGAATACATGTGTGGAGACTTTCAGCCACTAAAAAAACATTAAATTGACTCTGGCTGGGTTTATAATGGAAGAATTTCAAGCATTTTCACGGAGGAAGACCTAGATATCTTCAGGTCCTTTCTTCGTTGAGATTTTAGATTACAGGCCAGATTCTAAGAAGTACAAAGTACAATCAATACCATACTCTCAAAACATTTATATTATCAATAGAATAATAAGAAAAAGTACGCAAAACTGAAAATGCTACTATCTGTCATAAGAATACCATAGAAAGGTCACAAAGTAAAATGCATTAAAGTTCTAAGTATATTAGAATTAGAATAAGGAAGAATGTTATCAAATATGGCTAATGTTTTACTTAAAAATATAAGAAGAGAAAGACTGAATTTTGGGATCAAACAGATATGGATTGGAGTATAGTTTAACTACTTGCCAATTTTGACTTTACCATAAATACTAGTCAGTGTTTCTTTTTTTTTAGTAACAAACTATGGAAATGATCCTTGAAAGTAGAATCTTAGTGTTTCTTCTTTTTAAACAAATAAAGATGCAAGAATAATTACCTGAGTTCCTACCACTGTAGATGTAACCCACGTAGTAGATGATATTGTTGTTCCTACTTCCTTGTCACATTAATTTAGAGTACCTCCCACCTAAGTTAGAGGTTGGACACATGATTTTCTCCAACAAATGCAATATTAAGAGACATGACATGAACAAAAATGTAGATTTTTAAAAAGATTTTATTTATTTAGTTTTAGAGAAGGAAGGGAGGGAGAAAGAGAGAGAGAGAGAGAGAGAAACATCAATGTGCGGTTGCTGGGGGCCATGGCCTGCAACCCAAGCATGTGCCCTCACTGGGAATCGAACCTGTGATGCTTTGATTCGCAGCCCGCACTCAATCCACTGAGCTACGCCAGCCAGGCTAAAAATGTAGATTTAAATATGCCTGTATTATTTTGTTACCCTCCTGTACTTCTCGCAGTAGCTACAGGAAGATGTCCAGGAGACATGGAGAGTCACTGGTCCGTGTCAGAGGGCACAGGTCAAGCAGACCTTGCCCCAGCTCACGGTGGTAGACAAGCCCAGTCCCGCTAAGACAAAATCAACCAAATCCCAGCCAACTGCATACTGGTGAGTGAAAAAAAGTTTGTTGATATAACCCACTGATATTTTGATACTGTTACACAGCAAAAACTGACTGATACATCTATTCATGAGATTTGGTTGATTATCTTTTCACGTATCTTGCTAGGTGTGTGCCTGTACAATACACAAAAACACACACATTCCAATGCACACTTTACAGCCTTACTGTGAACAGTTTCTCATTATTTATATTTATAAACATATACAGGGATAGGAAATTAAACTGTTTTTTATCTTCATGTTAGAAAAAATAATATAAGGATTGAAATAATATTCATTTCCATGTGTGCTAGTGTGTCATTTTTGTACCATTTTCACAAAATAGAACATTTCAGAATACATAGCAGTATTACACAATTTTTATACTTCTACATTAAGAATGCAACTTATATATTACGTGAAAGGGTAAATATATGACACAAATGGAAAAGAGATCAGCAGAAAATGTAGCTCAGAGGACGTCTCTACACACAACAGAATTAGGCAAAGTGAATCTGCTGTGGGCTCATTACACTAACTTGCCACTTCCCTCCGAGCGCGTCAGCATTTTCTTTGTAAAACGAGAGAACAAGATGACTTGAGGAACTCCCGGAATTCATCTAGTGAGTGCATCATCTTTTCTACAGTCATTATTTCCCAGTAACCCCTAACTGATTCCTCTCTGCCCTTGGAATAAAAATATGTCAGCAAGAGTATACCACCCTAGACAATCTTACATTCAGAAGTTTTGTTTGAATACTTATCAGAAACACCTTTGACAAAAGCATTTGGGTTCAGGGGAGCCAATGAAAGAATCCTTTTCTTTTCCTACTGAGTTCACAAAAATTTTTAAGACGGGCACATGTACAAGATTTTAAAAAAAATATCAGCTTTAATTGAGAAATGGGGCAGCTGCTTAGGTGGGGGCAGGAGAGAATGCTTGTAGATCAGGAACCAAGAGGGGAGAAGGGAGTGAGAAGAGACTGTGCCAGCTGGTTTGTCGCGTTCTTTTCATTTCTCCTCTCAGGGAAGCTTTTCTTCCTAGTGGTGAAGAATGAAGGAGGGGGGACTTATCTGGGGTTAGAAGTGGCTTCTAGGAAACTCGGCACTAAGGACAAGATCTCTCCCCTGATCACAGATGCCTTCTCTTCATTCACAAGTGCGTGCTTCCCCTAGAAAACACCCCAAGCCCTTCCAGTATGACAATCACTTAGCGTCCATCCCAAAGATGAACAATCTGGTCCCTGCCCCCAGGATGCTTAAATTCTAAAGCGAACTATGAACAACTAGTCAACATGGCAGATGGCCAGAAGTGCTATAATCAAGGTCAGCTCAGGGTGTCGTGGGAGGAAGAATAAATGGCAAGTAAAGCACATTTATGGGGACAACCACATGCATGTGCCAGCAGGTGAAAGGCCTGCTCAGATAAATCCAGAGATTCTTGTACAGTTTGATTCTGAGACATAATACAGGGGAGGTGAAAAAGAAGATGAAGTGACTTTGTAAGTAACTTCTATTTCCAATAAAAGAATTAATACATTATCTTAAAAGCCATGGCGGTGCACTGAACAATGTTAGCCATGTAAGCAGCAGTGTCAGATGTACGCCCCCAGAAAGTCATGCTGGCACTAGTGTGTTTTGTGAGTTAGAGGGGAAATAACGAAGACAGTCAGACCATGTAGGGAGCTGCCCAAATATTTCAGGTAAAAAATATTGGTCTAAACTGAGGTGGTGGCAGGAGATAGGAAAGGTATCTAGGTAGAGCAAGCATATCTTTTTATTCTGTCTAGCTATTATTGTTGTTGTTTTTGTTTTGATTTTGTTAGGGCGTCATCATTTGCTGATTTGCCAACAGAAGAAACTGCTTTCTTGGGTATACGGGTGGCTACAAGTTCCATATTGTTGATTCATTGAAATCAGTTTCCATGTCAAATGTAATGGGTTATATGTGTGGAAAGGTACCCCAGGAGGGGCCCAATCAATGTTTTTATAAAATCATTGAAATAAAAGATAAATGGCAGTTAACTTGACATCTAAAAAATGGGGTAAATAGGGAGACTTCTGTTACTAATCACTAATGCATACTGAATATTTTATAAACAGATACGACCTTGGTATGTTATGATACAGGTACATACAGACTAGGAAGCACAACAGTCTCTACAGAGTTGGACTTTGCAAACATGCCATCAAATGCAAAACAAAACAAACAGTATCATCAACAGCCCCATACAACACGTAATGATTGGCAGATTTCACTGTATAAAAAGTCTAAACACACACATTTCTGTTGCCCTATAACAACCAAATTGAAATATGTAAAAGAAAAAGTATCATGGAAAATAATAAAAAGAAGATCAGAATAGAATAAAATTCATATTCTTGGAACATTTAGAAAATCTCTTAAATGCTAATCAGAAGAGTTAAAGATAAAAACACAGAAAAATGATTAGTAGGTGTGATTATTCATAAAGAAAAAATGCATGTTTAAATTGCAAGATAAAGATATCCAACCTCATTAATAATTAAAATATAAGATAAATGCAAAAATAAATATTTTCCCTGTGAAAAAGTGAAGATGGATGAGTGCCATCCAGCAGTGGTGAAAATATGATTTAAAGAACTATAGTGAAAATAGGAAGTGGCCTAAGTATTTTGGAGTAATGAGCTGTTAGTAACCCAACAGTATATCTCAAAAACTGAAAATTTAGTTTATCGTTTAACCAAGAAAGGTGCTTCCCCAAAAGGAAACAATGCATGTGCAACATTACAAAAACATTTGTATTAGGGAAAAGTATACTACGGTAGTAAATTAGTTTCCAACTTACATAGTCAACAATAAGCTTCAGTTTTGTTCTTCCCATGAAACAAGATTCATTTAGTTAATTAAAAATGATACACCGTATTTTGCCATGTATAATGTGCAAGTTTTCACCCAAATTTTTGAGGGGGATATAAGTACGTGCATTACACACGGGTAGTACCTGAAATACCTTGTATCTGTTCTTGTGTTTGGTAATGACTTGTTCCATAAAATTTTGTGTACCATAATATGTTCAAAAGTAAATGCTAAAATCCCTTTATAATACAAAAAACAAGTATCTAAATATAAATAAATAAGTAATTGAATTAAAAAGTTAAAACAAAAGATTGTTTTTTCCTGAAAGTTTGGACCAAAAACATGGGTGCACATTACGCACGGCAACATACGTGTATAATAGTGGTAGGAGACTTTATGGATGGCATTAAAACTAGAGATGTTTTGGAGAAACTTATTTTTGATATGTTTGCTTCCTGGTATTATTCATGCTAACATGTCATCAGGATATGCTAGGAGGCAGATCATAGTCCACAGATACAGAGATTCCGCCACCAGCTGCATAATTCTCAGCGACAAAGAAGGATCTAAAAATTAAAGTGGCTAAAGTATGTCTGCAATGACATAGCACATGCTGTTGGATCACTATTGCCTAACCTACATATTCAACCTACAATGCTGCCAAAGGAAATTGGGTTTGGTCGGGTACTAAGTTTTCGTCTTTTCCCTTTTTGGTCACCTGCGCCTCTCTGTCCCTGCTGGTCGGCTAGTGGGTGAGGCTGTCGCGGATCTCACGGCTCTGCGGGCTCCGCGCGGTGGTGCCGCCTGCGGCGGGAATGAGCGCGCAGTCCTGACTCTGCAGCGGTGCGTCCACGCCCCCTGCAACGGGACGTCTCTGCGGACACAGCAGTCGTTCAAACTGCCCTGGCGGACCAAATGCGATTGCAAAATCGTGCTTCCGGAGCCCACATTCTTTGCTCCTTCGGGTAGAAATCTGTCACGCACAGATTGTTCCCGAGACAAAACTGACCGCCTTCTTCAGTCTTCTCTCTCTGTCGCCCGTGCTTCTTAAGAACACGTGTCTCCGTGGAACTTAGACCCCGCCTGTCTTACTTCACAGGCATGCTCTTTCTCCACGTCTCACACTCGTGTGTCTCTGCAGCGCGAGTCTGCTTCGGTGACAGTCGCCTGTACTCTGGCTGCCTCGAGTATTGCCGCAGAGCACGGGGACAGGCGCAAAGAGCCACCATTCGGCGGTTTGTTACATTAGCGCGGACACACACTGGTATGAAGATGAAGAGGCGGGTAATGAGCATCAAAGTGGGTAATGATTCCATTCATGTAGGTGTGAATTATAAAGGGCCAGGTAAATTAATGAATCAAATCCTGGTTCAATTTTCTATTTTGAATGGGCCAATTTTTATGAATAATTGCTGTGCGGTTATTCAAACTGAAGAGCGTATTTTACACTTCAAGGATATATTTCCTAAGTTAGAGTCTAATTCGATATGCAATGAGAAAATTGAAAATGGACCGACTGATCAAACCCCTCCATTCTGAAATGGATCCTTTGTTGAACAACAGATGAAAAGAAAAAAGACAAAAGTGGCGTGCTTTTAGAGACATTGTCCAGGCGTCGTGATCGATGTGGCAGGGGACTCGGAGTACCAGAGAAGTGAGTCCTGAGACTCGGAGAGGTAATGGCCCACCCCGTCTCCTCTCACAGCACGGAAAGCACTTAGAAAGTCCTCGAGCGGCGAGATGAATCAAGTCACCTGGGTTGTTTCTTTCTTTCTCCCTTTTCTAAAATGAAGTCTGAAGATAGAATGCATCACGCAGAAACATTACTGGCCAGCATCAGGGGGAGCAAAGAGAAACACTGGGCGAGCGCACTTCCGACCCCCGTGCAGATGTGGTGGTGCTCACCCATCTAAGACGCCCACCCCTGTGTCCCTGCATCCTTGTGTGGACACCCAGTGTCCTTGGTCCCCCTGAACACAGTGTGGGAAGAAACGAAGACCAACCAGATGAGAAAAGAAAAGGGTTTTAATTCTGAGCTTCCTATAGAAAGGGAGTCAGCCATCCACACTTGCATTTTGGCAGAGATCTGAAGGCGGGCAGAGGAGGGGCAAGTGTGCTGGTGCTCAGAGGAGGCCCCAGCAGGCTGTTGGGAGCTGGGGGGCTGGGGCCTCCTGTGTGATCCATTAGGAGAGCATATCTGACTTTCTCCCGTTGGCCCTAAGTTGGAAGTAGAGGTGAAAATTAGAGACACTGTCAGTTACGAATCCAGTCCTGGTCATTTGAGCGTGACCGCTACAGAAGTTTCCTAATAGTTCCCTGGATCATTACTAGTGAAAGCAACTTGCTTTTGTGCAAGTCTGACAGAGCAAGCCTGCTTCCTGGGCTGTTATTTCAGAGAAGGGGCTGGCTTCCTGGGCAAGTTGCTACAGGTTGTGGGCTCTCTCCTACATGGCTGCATCTAGGGATTACTGCTTTCTGATCAATAGACTAAGGCAAAATTGATAGCGTGTTGCATAAGATTGTGATGTCCATGTTGCTAGCACTTCTTCTTTCTGGCTTGGAGGAACCAACCTGCTGTGTTTGAAAGGACCCTATGACAGAGAGCCCAGGGGAGCTTTCCGCCTCCAGCCTAAGGGGAAGTATAGCCCTCAGTCAACAGCCCTTGATGAAAGGCATTGGGAACTGCCCTGCCTGGTTTCAGAAGCTATAAACCCCCATGGCTAAGGCTGAGGGAATGACCTTGGAACCATAAGCCACTAAGGAGACAAAGCTTATCTCCCTGCCAGGAACGCTGTTTCTGCTCCTTTTACTTCATCCATAACTGGCCCCCAATGCTTGGTCAGTAGGCCAATGACGGGTAAGATTCCCCAAGGTGGGAATGACCTAAGACAGGAGCGATCATGTGGGAGGCCCCCAAGGAAGGACTTGGGGGGCTACAGCAAAAGGGGGTGATGGACCCTTGCCCCTCAGCTTTGACAAAGCCTGAGTCCTCATTTTGTCTGTGAGAAGTCTCCTAATCTCTCGGCTGCCTTACTTAAGCCTGAAACAATGACAAAGGATGGTACAGCCCTGTGCTGGAAAGGGTGGGTTTCCCTAGCGATCAGGCCTAAGAAAGAATATGTAAAATCCTGTGAAAACTGCTTTGTTTAGAATGCTCTCAATTAAATGATAAGGGTCCAAGCAAGAAGTGAGTTTGTTCCTCAAACTTTTACAGCTCTTTAGCTATCTGACCCTGACTCAAAATAGGCCCTCAGAGTTCTTTGTTATCTATTGTTTGATCCTTACTGCCTGACAATGATTAATGAGCTTTATCTGTATTCTTGTGCAAATAAGCCCAATAAAAGCCCATTGAGGAAAAGGCTTTTGGTTCTTCTCCTTTGAGAAATTGGCCACCTTTCCTCCCCAAGCAGATCGTGTCTTGGTAGACTTATTCTCATCCAAGGCAGTTGGGGGTGGGCCCTGCAGGAGGAGCCCCCCACACACACACAGAATGGAATCCCGTCACCCCCACAAAAACCATCTTGGAAGCAGGCCCAGTTCTCACGCAGCCTTCACCAGAGACTCCTGTCCTGAGGGACATTCGCTGACAGCCCTCTGAGAGACTCAGAGGCGGACAACCCAGCTAAGCTATGCCTGGATTCCACTCTACCTACCAGATTTTTAAAAAATGTGTATCATCAGAGACTGCTAATTGTTGTAGAACTTGTTGTGGAGCAATGGATAACTGCTATGAGCATTAACCTTTCAGGGTTTGAGATTTCCAGGCCCCCACTCAAAATCGTCCCTAGTATTAAAGTATTCATGGGGTGTGTATGTGTGTGTGTGCATGCATGCACTTGTGTGTGTTGGCTGAGGTTAATTATGGATTTTGAATATTTTAGCCTAATAGCAATAAATATTTAAAAAGTTTTATATTTTTAAAATTTTACTGTTCTTCCTAGCTCCTTCTCTTCTCACCCGTTCCTCATCTAGCAGCTTCCCAATGCAGAGTCAGGGCCATCCAAGAGAGGACATATGTAGGGAGCCACAGTCATGGCCACCACGGGCATTTCCGGTTCTCAGAGGAAGTCATAAAGAATTCTTAGTTATGGCCTTTTCCCCATCAAGTTACCAAAAAACTGCATGCATTAAGCACTTTTTGTAAAGAATTCTAATTCATGTGAGTGTTGCATTTGTCTCTGTTAATAATTAGCCATCCTCCTGGTATCACATCCAGTCCGTGTGCTTTTTAATTAACGTTCAATCATTTTTTGGACTTAGTTGTCTGTAGGCTCCTACCAGAGCAAGTCCTTAGGGCTTCAAAGTCATGGCCCATGACCTAAAACCATGGCTGCATCCAACTGTTGTGACAGCATTTGAATGCCATGCACCCCTCTCCCCCACCATGCCAGGGAACTTGAAACATGCCCCACATAGTACCCAAGAGGAGGAAGCGAAAGGGAGAAAACTAAATACAGTGGCTATTACACTTCCATTCTTGAGCAAGCGCAGACTTTGCCCAAGTTTTATGAGCTAGGTTATTTTCTCTATCAGGAAGAAAGAATTTTAAAAACTAGTATAGTGGAAAGATCTAACAGGAATACAAACTCAGTCCCACTTGGAGGGAATTAAACGATGTACTGAAGTTTCCCTTTGGTTAGCGTGGATCCAGGAATTAGAATATCGAGAGAAGGTTGATGAGTAGCCACCCTTGACAAACAGTGTGAGGGGGCATTTTTCACCTAGTAATTCCATCTAACGGCCAAATTGCCCATTTGTGTTCATGTTTTCATGAGTTACGATGTGGTCCTGAGAGGGGACTTGGAGAAAGAAAGAAGTAATCAGGAGCCAGTATCTGAGGAAGAAGTATCAATTACAGAAGAAAAATGATCGCCAAGAGAGAAACGAAGTGGCTGAGGGCTATGCCTGGAGAAAGTTCTAGGCTGTGTGCTACAGGAGATGGAGCCCAGGCTGAGGCCAGCAAGGTCCCTGATTTTAGGAGGTGCAACTGAGCATCCAGGCAGCCAAGGTGAGTGACAGGACATTCACAGAGCGGAGAAGGGACTGCTCTCTGTCGAGGCACATTCCCATAGGGTCCTCAGATGAGTACAGACCAGCACACATGCGGGAGGAAACCACCTACGCAGGGCGAAGTCTCACCCAAGAGAACCCCAAGTTCACATACCACCTAGAACCACGTGTGTTCCCCAAACCCCAAGGAGAGAGACTTGTAATTCAGAAGTCTTGTAATTCAGGAGCACCAGTTACTATCCTGATCAATCAAAAAACATTAAGTAGAGCCATCTAAATAACATTGAATAGGTTTTAAAGAATAAATACTTCTTTTTCCCCTGTATTTTATTTGTGACATATCTTTAAAGTTTTAATTTTTTGTGACTTCCCTGGAACTTATGATTTACTTTATTTCTCAAACATTCAAGTACAGCATATAATTTAGATGATGAGACTGTTTTCGGCTATATGTAATTGATTTGAAAACTGTATATGGTATTTGGTGAGGTTGACTTGGGACCTGAAACTGCAGAGAAACGCAGACCTTACCGAACAGGGGCCCCCAGTTAAACCCAGTGTACGCAGCAAGCTGCTCGGGCAGTGAAGCCCATTGTTTCCTTGCCGGTGGCCAGGCTTTGCTCAGCATCCTTTTTACTTAAGGCCAGAGAGTTCACGTGTATTGTTACTTTTATTTTCTAACATGTGACTTCTATTTTTCTTACTCTTTCTCTGGCTCCTTTTGCTGCATTTGCCAGGTTTTCTAATGGAAAGTCTGAATAGTGCTAGAGAGATACAGCAGGAAAAGGCCTGGGGTCTCTTCACTTGTCAGGGAAACCCCAGGGCGCGCCTGCTGTATCAGCAGCCCACTGATGCATTTCTGGACTCATGGAGGTCTGCACTATTATTGCAGCATTTACCTCCAAGATGCGAAGGCTTTGCCTTGAAGACGCATTATGTTACAGATACATTTGGGGGACCCATGGCTGAATAGCACTTTACAATTTGAAATACCACTCAACAAATATCACCCTAAAGGAAGATATTGAACAACAACTTATTTGGAACACATTTCATATAACTTGGAGGTATTAATCATCTGATACACTAAATAATCAATTTATTTTTTTTCTTCCTCCTTACTTCTCTATATTTTTATGCCTTTGGATTAACTACTGCCCATAAAACAAATGGAAGTGACATTATTTTCCATTTACTGTGGGTGTTATTTTGAAAGAACGATTTCCTAAGTAGAGTTTAATAGATTAAATCTAGCAAGTATTTGTCCTTATACTGTAATTTTACTTGTGATAATATATGGTTTTGTTCTATTTGTTATTTCAAAATTAAATAATTAGTTGATATCCTATTTTTGATACAATTTGAAAATAAGCAGAAAGAAATATATCTAACCATATATTAAGTTGGTGCATAACGCACACAGGAAAAGTGATTTATTCATCTTTTTAAAATATAGGACTTTTGTTGCAATTCCCTATGGGATTTTGATACAAATAAAAACAAGGAAAAAATTGTATGCTTTAAAATTCATTCAATAGATTTATTGTTCCTCTGAAATTATTATTATACATGTAATATCAAACAAATAAGTAATTATATTACTTATACCACCACCAAGATTTTCTATTTATAAAAATGATGCTAGTATAAATTGAAGAAGTTAAAACTATATATAGATAATATGTAATCTCAGACTTCAAATGAAAATTTCAAATTGAATTTATAAACTTATAAAATGTGTAATCATTTAATTTTTTCTTTTGAGAATTGAATTTCATCTCATGGAAACTAATAGAAAACAAATGGATCTTCTGAAAAAAATCAACGAAATGATAAAATCCTCTAAGATTGAAAGAAAAAATGTTGAGAGAGGGACAAAAATACAAATACAAAAAAATAAGAACTGGCAAGGGAGAAATAATCATGAAAAAGAGGCATGAAACTGTAGTGAGTGAGGGTCTGCAAATACACGTGAATCCCTAACAAACGGGACTGAGCCACCCACCTGCTCCATGCAGCTATCTGCTATCTATCTATCCACCTGCCTCTCTCTACTGATGCAAATCCCCATGCAAAGAGAAAGTCTGGGAACAAAAATCCTATATAGAACTATCTCTGTATTTTCTTGTCTCATAATTCAATATTTTTCAGTTGCATAAGAACATAATCCTATCATAAGAAAGAATAAGAAAGAGAGGGAAGACGGGACGATTGTAAGTGAAGGGAAACAGTGAAATTAATAAATTAGCAAATGAAAACAAGGGATGATGGATAAAGAAAGCCATACAATGAGGCAGGTGACAGCTAACAGTGTTATTTGAACTAACTAGATAATGCTCTGTAGGGGAAAGGCGCGATACTGAATAAAGGATTTATTTGCTAGATGTTTTCTAGTGCACAGGTGAGTGTTCATTTCGACTTTACCAGTTTCTTTAATGTCATTGGTAAATATTAACTCCTTGTAATTTCTTCTCAGACTTAAGTTTGAAAATAACGCTGCTAAGCAGAAATTTTAGCGACAAGTGCTGTTTATTTAAAAGAACCTGAAATGTAAGTATTCTTCAATCTAAGGTCTTCTCCCACAGTTTTTTTCCAGATTTTCATTTTATTGTAATTAAGAAAATTAGACATTGAGCCCCTTTAATTGAGAGATTGGGGGAAAGAGTTATTAAATAGTGATGTTCAAATTTATATCTAGTAATTTTAACACACTTTGAATTTGCGTCTTAAATAGGCTGACATGTGGCAAATGAAATTTAATGTTGACAAATGTAGAGTAATGCAAATTAGCCTCAGATATAATAAGCAACAGATAAAAAATTATAGCTAATTAAAGTGATACATGAAGACCTTGAAAAAGACCTTCAATTGTTTACAAACTTGCAGGAACCTTCTCAACTGGAAAGAAACTCAATGGTCTTTCTTGAAATGTCAGAGATTAAATGCAAAAGTCCAAATACCTCCAGCTATATACTAATTGGGCCACACGGCTCCCAACTGAAAAACTGTTACATTCTTTTTCTGGCAAGTCACACATCTTCTAGAAAGACAAGTAGCATCTCACTGTCATGCTTTTGAAACTGTTTGCATATAGAGTGGAGGCATTTCTCATACTGTCTATCAGCACTTGGAGAGCAATTGCAGGGGCAAGGACCTGAAAGTATGGCAAGGGTGTCCTGGCATGTAACCCCTGCTCAGACTTCTGTGGGCGAGGAGGGAGCTACCAGGTAGCATTGCCTTGTCACGCTTGTAGACTCAGGTGAGCTGTCAGGCACCGTGCTGTGTCGGCCAGGTCACTGAGAATTGCCTTTCTCAGTTCAGCTCACTGTCCTGGGCATAAACACTGGTTGGAAATCTGCAACAACTCCTTTTTGGCTGTAGAATTCTTACAGGAGCAATCAAAACCCACTGACCCAGCATAAAAGAATAAAGCCAACACTGGAACATCAAATGCTTCCTTTTTCTTGTCAGTTTCTTTAATCCTCAAACACCACAGAAGGGTAGAGATTATTTCCTTTCTTTTAGTTGCCTCTAGCCCTAAAAAGAAAAATTGGTCTGGAATCCTATTCATGGAATACATGTCACATGATAATTAAGTTAGAATTTCCTGTTTGATAGTTTTTAAGACTAAAATGAAACAAAATTGAATATGTATATATTTTGTGAATATGTGATTATACCATGCCCGTGCGGCCAGGCACATACTAAATGCATCCCATTGTTTGAGGTGTATACAATCTGAAATGCTACACATCTTCACATGAGTTTGCTTCTTTGCTATACTACTGTACATAGGTTAATAAGTCTGCTGGTTTCCTGAGTTATAAGCAATCTATAGGAGTGGAAGAAATCAAACATAAAAGTATAAAATATTATATGACTTTTGAAAGTTTTTTAGGTGAGCGAGATTTTAATGTCTTTAGTTGCAATCATAACCTGGGGTGAAAGTCATAACCTAGGGTGGTCCAGAGTTCCCACCTGGGCCTTCTCCTCTGCCCCTGGTCTGCAACTATGCACGTGAAGGCCCTTAATGCTGGTAAAGCTGGCCCGATTTCAGTTTGATGACAGAAACAATATATGTTAATCAAATATTCTAATATTTTATATTGTACAATGTGCACACACACGGATATCTCATTTAACCTTCATAACACATGGAACAAAATTACATGCCATTATTCTGCTTCATCGGGCATTGCATAGGAGCAGGAAATGTCTTTAATTTCAATCCCAATACGGTTACAATTTTGTAATTAAACCTATAACTCCATTTGGGGATTGGGAAGAGGAGGCATCCATAGTTTTTCATGAATCTTACATGTGTGACTGTGCATCATTGTTTACGACTCATGAGAGATGAAAAATAAAAACAAGTAATATCAGGATGCATGTAGATATTCTTGCAATCGTGACTCTAATTAAGTTCCCCGATTAACTGCATAACTCAAATTATAACCGATATTTCACCCTTATTTTTTCCACAGTATTGAAGACGGAGGTGCTGATGAATATTCTGTGCTCATTACTATGACTCGGAAAGCCACTCCCACACGGTATTCAGTAAGCTTAGAACAAAAACTGTGTTTTTCTGCTTTTAAAGCACTCATTTAGTTGAGTTTTAAGTCCATTTACAGTAGAATAATGTTCTTTCCAACAGAGCCGAACACTAAAGTACTGATTTTTATTCATAATACCAATAAATGTGTCCAAAGCACACATCTGCCAGCGGCTGAAACGACCGAGGAGCATGCTGGTGGCTTGTTTAGCTTTCCAGTGACAGCTGTTACATGAGGGTTAGGTTTTCCATTTCGGGGCCACTGATAAAGGTGGCAGGCGGCAGGTGAAACACCGAGAAAATGCTTTCAGAGTTGGCTTTATAATTATATCCCCAGGAGGAAAAAGTAAACTATATATAAATGCATATCACTTTTCAGTTCTGCAAGGGAAACAGCTCACATTTTATGTAAGTTCGTGTGTGATATTATCATTTTGGGGGGAAAGTGAACCAACCTTTCATGGTTTATATTGCTTTACTTTATCAGTCAAATTTCTAATAATTTTATTACTGTCATTTTATGATGCTTTATTCTGAAAGGCAGTATTCTATCTACTCAGCAGGAATACCAAAGTTCCCTTTGACTTCTAACAATTCAATGCAGACCTGAAAAGTTGTCTATAAGTCAAATAAAAGAAACACATCTGTGAGTAAATGATGGGAAAGTAATGTCACCTCAGAGAAAATGTGGATATTTACTGTTCAAGATACTTTATAGAACTGTTCAGGTTTTGATTTTTGCGTCCACTGTTTATGATTCTTGTGGCTTACATGATGGAAAGGTATCACGTATCTTCATCCAAATATGTAAAAAACTAAATCCGACCACCTTAAGTAATTTTTGTTTTAATTTTGGCCTGAGAAATTGGGAGTCTGTTGTTAGCTATTAATTTGCATGTATCATGCTGAAGGATAGATCTATAAAATCTAGATCTTTCCTCTGTAGTACCTAATTCATAATAACCTTTCTTAATGATTCTTTGATAACCCCATGGAAGGCCTATTTTACCAATGGGACATCTGGAGCTTAGAAAGTTTAATAAGCCAAAAATGAGGACCTATTGAGGATAAATTTTAAACTAAGAACTCAGAGTCTGATCACTCAGCTCACCTTGTATAATCTACTCTGTGTAAAACGGAATGGCTGTAGGGCGCACACGAGGGACAAGGGCTCTGGAACAAAGCCCGCAGAAGAACAAGGGAAGGAGCCTCGTTATCCACCTCCGGGAGCACAGACAGTCTGCTGGGCGCGCAGGTTTCCTGTGTCCCCAGCACTCGGTTTGGCCAGAAATAAAACACGGAACAAAGAAATAGGATCGTAACGTATGAAGGAGAGAAAATGTTTCATTACCCGTTTTTACAAGGGGACGGCCTGAGGATGAACGAGTCCAGAAGGTACTTTCTATATATATATGAGTTTCACAAGAAATGGGGAAAGTTGAAGAAAATCTGGGACAGTTGCAGTCTATGGTTTCTGGCTTCAGATTCAGGGAAAAAAAAAGGTCTTAGTAAAAAAGTTGAAAAAAATTAACACTTGACCTGTATTATTCAGAGTTTATTGCTATTCAATGACTAGCAAGAACAGTACATACATCTGGCTTCCACTGGCATCAACTTCTAGTCACTTAAATCTTATAGAATGGTTGTGTGTGTCACATGCTGGGGAGTCGGCTCTGATCCTTGGTGACCCTAAGGATGAGTGATGTCCCCAGGGGCCTGTCCTCACAGCCCTGCACAGCTTCTGTGGGCTGGTATATGGAATCCACCCACCCCAGATTTGGTCTTCCCTTTTCCTGCAGCCCTCTGTTTCTTCCAACATTGTCATTTCCAAAAAAGCCTGCCTTCTCACAACGCACCCAAATTGGGTCAGGTTCAGTTTTGTCATTTTTGCCTCCTGGGTTGTTTCAGGCTTAATTTTCTGCCAGGCCCGCTTGTTGGTCTTCCTGGCAGTGCTGGGTAACCGCGGAAATCCCCTCCGGCCCCGTATTGGAAATAAATCATTTCTCCCCCTAACAGTCTTCTTCACTGTCCGACTTCCACATCTGTGCTTCGCACAGTCGACCCTTGTGCAAGGGGGCAGTGGTGCTGAACCCCGCACAGTCAAAAGTCCAGTATAACTTCTGATTCCACCTTCTACCCCCCTTACCCACGGATTCAACTTATTGCAGTTTGAAAAACAGTATTTTCAGTCCACAGTTCGGAATCTGCAGTTAGGAAACCAGCACTGAGAATGTGAAAACACTGTTTTCAGTCTGTGGTTGGTTGAATCTGCAGACGCAAAACCCACAGATACAAAGGGCCAACTACTTCCTGGGAAAAAGAGAATCCCTGTGTAAGTGGATGCAAGCCATGGAAAGCCTCTTGTTCAAAGGTCAACTGTAATTAGGAGTATGAAGGTGTGGATGGCCTTAGCCTGGGCTTCTCATGACACACCTTTGCTCTGGGGCATCTTCGCCAGCTCTTCGCTGCTGCCCTTCCCCTTCTCAGCCGAGTCTGGATCTCCTGGCTGCCGTCTGCACTTGAACTGATGACAGAACCAAGGTCGGCATCCTCTTGAACAGTTTCAGTGTCCTCACTGTCTACGGTACAGTTGTGTCTCCCTTCTGCAGTCGTGATTTTTGTCCCCTGGATGTTCAAATGCATCTTGTTTGGTCACTTTCTTCTTTCGCCTTCATCAGAAGTCACTTCAAATCACCGCTGCTTTCTACCAGTAACAAGTTGTCATCCCCCTGTCTTAAGTTATTGATATTTTCCCACTAACTTCTACCCCTCCTTTCTCTGAGGTTACCCCAGCTTTCGTATGAAATGTCTGCATACAGATTAACCAAACAGGGAGGTAAAATGCACCCCTTGTCAGACAGACATAAGGCTCCAACTTTATACAGAGAAATAAGTTCAGTTTCCACTTTGGAAAGCCAAAGTGGAAAGATGGGCACCATGATGTTTGGGAAAATAACACATGAATAGATAGCATATTTATATCTAACTATGTCTATAACTCAATGAATAAGAAATGGTTTGAACACCCTGATTTAAAGACAGAGGTCCTCATGACAGAAAATAAGGCAGCACGCATGATCTGCTGTCTGTAAAAAATGAAGTTGAAATATAAAACCTACATAGGTGAATGGCTTTTCCACATCTATTTAAAAACAGCTTTTCTATATTTTCATGTCTGGAACCAATCAAACATTAATGGGTTTATTATTGTGGTCTATTTTATGTACAGTTTTAAGAATGACTATTAATAATGTGGGTATTATTAAATATATATCAGAGGATAAAATAATATTAATTAAATAATTTAAAATACAGAATGGCAAAATTATTAATAGTTTTCTCTGGCCACAGGTTTACATTTTTCTTTTGTTTATTGTTTTTAAAAATTTCTACTATTAGTATGTGTGGTTTTTATAACCAAAAGTACTATAAAAGTAACTATGTATAAATTATATCCATTACTACATATAGAGATCTACAGAGGATATACCACACTCAGGCACAGGAAGAGATATAGAAACACCATTTATCCTTGTGCTTACACAGCTTAGCATTTAGTAGAGTTTAGGAAACAGGTACATCCTAGTTTATTATTGAATTTAAAGGCAAGTAATAGCCACAAATAAAGTACTCTGGGAGTTCAACTGAACCCCAGAGGAAATGGAACACCGGGGAGGACAGGACTTGAAAAGGCTTTGTGGAGGGGCTGGTGTGTTATGAGAACCTGAGCGATGCCATGAAATCTAGGTATGCAGTAATGGGAGGAAGAGCGTGTGAAGCAGCTAAGGATGCTGTAGGGATCGCAAGTGTGCGGAGCAGGAAATGCATTAGAGGAAACGCATCGGTAGCTGAGTCATTTTCCCGTGGGCAAATAGTGTACCCTAATGTGTTTATTAAAAAAAAGAGTAGGTGGCCATTTTGTGGATGACCTTAATTTCCAGAAAGGGAAAATTGCAGTTACTTCGGTAGGCAATGGAGAGAGTTACAGTGTGTTAGAACAAGCCAAAAGGAGTCTGTCATCTGTGTGCATGCACGTGCCAGGCTAAGACAAGGGCTGGGCAGGCCGTTTACTGGAGAGGAGCTACCAGGAGAAGGGCGCTTGGCAGGGGGAGGTGGAGGCAGGGAAGGGAGGACACCAGGAGGACGGTGCATTATCCAGCCGGACACTCTGGGCCCTGACACCATTGTCAGTGGCAGGAATTCACCCACACCTGCCCATGAACGTGCTTGTGTGCCAAGTGTTCAGAGTAGGGGCTTTCCCCGAGACAGAAGAAAGAACAGACAACTTCTGCAGGTTCTGAGAACCCAGGGGATTGCCCATCCCGGCTGCGGGGAGAGCAGAAGCTGCCTGAAATGTGTTATCTCTGCTCAAGGTATTAGAGCGCTCATCTCATCTGATCTGACAATGACCCCGTGAAGCAGATATTACTGCAGCTTAAGTTAGATTTTTGACTAAGATTTATGTCATGACAACCTTTTGTCCTCACTCTGTATCTCTCACTGCAATACCCTAAATTCTCACCCTGACTTAAAAAGGTGTTCTATTTCATGTCTTTTCATATACAACGCCCTTATATAAAATATCCTCCTACAGCCATGAGAAGCTTCTTTGTCTTATTCAGTGAAAAAAAAATACCCCAATAGTTATTATGATATCTGGCTTAGAATGCTCAATATCTTTTCCTCCTAGCGGCACAAACCCTGCCAAGTTGACAAATGGGTAACGTTTAAGAAGAAAAATAAGTGTGATTTTAACTTGATGTTTTACTTTTGGTTGCCAGATTCAATTCACAGATTTCTTTGATAAGTATACCCCCGGTTTGAACAATTAACAAGATAACCACAGTTAAAATAGACTTTCAGTATTAAAATAATTCTTCCAATTCAGTCTTGCTCTAATTAATATTTTACTCTAGTCTTTCGGTATGAGAATGATCGGTTCCTTATGTTTATAGTTATGTCATTGTGCTTTTCCTAACACTGGGTTAATTTATGCTGTATTAATTCTTACTGTCCTCTCTTTGTATTTGTGTGTTTATGCCATTGGAATATCTAATTTCACCCCTAGACAGGTCTATAGAAAAGGTCTATGAAAAGTAAAACATTTATGGAGGAATACGGAATAGCATGTTCTCACCTCTCCTGATCTTTCTACAATGCTTGTCTTTTTGCGACCAGCAGAGAGCTACATTTACATAGCTTAGTCCTCACGTGTAGCCCGACTCACTTCCAACGATGATTCCCAGTAAAATGCTAATGAAGTAAGCATATTGTGAAGACTACAGGAAGAAATCGATATGGAGCGAAACCCGTAAAGTTTATGCTGCACCTCTCTGGGATGCTGTTTTATCCACTCCTTCCTTTCACTGGTGCTCACAATCACAGCCCTCATAGTCTCTTACACAGTTACCACGTCAGACCTGGGGGTCACCTATGTGCCTAACTGGGTAACTGATCTCTCATCAGGAACACACTTTTTTATAATAGTGTTTATTATAAAATTATCTCTGATGTTATCTGGAACACATTTTACCTTTTAGAACCCCATGATCATGAAATTTTATTGTTTTTTTTGTCTGAATATATCTACCTGATAACCAAGAGATAGCACTTCATTGAGATGCTGGTTTTACAAAGAAAAACTATTTCAGATAATCAGCAAATATAATTACTGCATATACCTTAGCAGGGGTGTCCAACCTGCAGCACATGGGCCACATGCAGCCCAGGATGGCTGTGAATGGGGCCCAATGCCAAATCATAAATTTACTTATAACATTATGAGATTTTTTTGTGAGTACGTGTTGCAGTGTATTTAATGTGAGGCCCAAGACAACTCTTCTTCTTCCAGTGTGGCCCAGAGATGCCAAAAGGTTGGAAACTCCTGCCTTAGAGGGAAGTAGGTCTGAAAAAAATACCACAGATGTAAAAGTAGACGCTAATATCTTTTACCTATTCATTCACTGGGAAGTCTAGGACTGGTGGAACCTATATAATATTAATGAGACTTTTACATGTATTACGTAGCTACATCAGTTCAAATTTTACGAAACATTTAAACTGCTGCATCTTAAAGTCGCCCAAATGAAACATATCTCCACATACTCTCAGGTCCTATCCACTGCTCACTGAGGTCTACCTCGGGCATCATCCAGCCCCCTGCAGTCTCAACAAATTCCCTGGTGCCCTGCCGGGAGCTGACTCCACGTTCCCTCCTCTTCAATCCTTCGTGCTACTGCCAGTGTCTTTATTTAAAAACACAACCACACCTTGCCATTGCTTTACTCAAAACCGTCAAAGAGAATTTCAATATGTAGTCCAGGTGTCTCATACTGGCGTCTCCAAGTCCCTTCGATGGTTCAGCCTGAACTTGCTGTTCCAAGAACATGCGGGGGTCCGCCTAGGCTCTGCAGAGACCCCCCACTGAGAACCCGGTTCTGTTGTTGACAAATCAGGAAGCCATTTCTTTTGAACTCTGTGTTTATGGCCTCCAATATACACATCAAAACCCTAACACCCCAGTGTGATGCTGTTGGAGGTGGAGCTTTTGGAAGGTAATTCGGTCATGAGGGTGCAGCCCTCAGGAGGGGGTCAGTGCCTGCAATGGCTGGAGTGTCTGGTCCCCAAAATTCATTCTCTGCGGTTCTGACTCCTATGGGGATGGTGTGGGAAGGTGGGTCCTTCGGGGTGAGTGGGCTGTGAGGGTGAAGCCTGATAGTTGGGACTAGCGCCTTACAGAAGAGGGCCCACAGAATTCCTTAGCCTCGAACACCAGTGAAGTTACAGCCGGACGACATTCTAACTAGACACCAAGGTGGTACTACATGAACACATTTCTTATTCCAAGTTATTAGTGCTGGGGAGTCTTGGAGAAAGTGCGTGGAAAGAGAAGGAGTCTCCCACCTCTCAACACAGACCGGAGTCAGTGCTAAACATCTTTCTCTTCCCTGGTTTCCTGCTTAAATACTCCACTGCCGTTACAACATGCACCTAAATCAGTTACTAAAAAAGTAGGGGGTTTTTCCTGAAAATTTAGTGACAAAAGTAAAGTTAACTTACGAATGGGACATCTCCTTGGAGTGGCATTGTGAGTTAAGTTTTTTATGATGAGCTTTTGACTGGCGCATCATCTCAGTGAATTTCTAAGGGTCCACCAGCACATGAGGCCCTGCAAAGCCCCACGTTTTTCATAGACCGGAAAATACATCATGGTCTAAAATCAAATTAACGCAACCTATATGTGCTAGGCAAATGCGGGCAGCATAGACCTCCAAAAGTTTGATAATAATAGTGCACCTGCTGGTCTCTTTACTATTAAACAAACGACCAAAAAACCTGTGGTCAAACATAAACACACATCAGACTATACTCTGTGAAGAGTTTATGCAGCTTGGCGGTCCAGGCATGCCCATCATAAACTGTACGTCATAGTATCTCCCGCACAACTCCTTGTAATCGCCCTGCTAAATGTAAGTACCCAACATAACCTCCTCTGTTACGCCGAACACAATCCTGTATGTTTAGTAGTAGTTTTTATCGTTTGTGCCTCCTCATTGTACAGGTTTCACTCTGCCGACTGTCAGGAAAGTGTATTCTCAACCACAACATGTTTAGCACAGGGACTGTGCCTCACTCATTGTTATCACATGTTTACTGCATGTACATGCTTAGTGCATTTTTATCCAATGGCGTCACGTCAGACAGGCGTCTACAGTGAGTTCTATCAAACACAAACGTAAGAGCGATAGTGTGACCAGGTAGACAATCTCGTATCAAGTCGACCGTTCTTTCAGAAACTTCACAAATACTCATTATTGACACCTTATTCAGGCAGGAGCTGCCCTACGATGCTGAGATACCCAACTGCATTGAGCCGGACACACACAGAGGTCTTCGTGCTGGTACATCTCCCCTAGCGTTGCGGTACAGCCAGCAAATCAGGACGTTAAGTTATCATTGTCAATGAAAACAAAAAGTGAAGTGGAGTAGTTTTCCCGGTAAAATATGTGGTATCTCGATATATAATGTCTTCCTCTTAGCACTGAAAACGGAATGGGGAAGGTACACACATAAGTAAACAGCAAACGGCAAAATAACAAGAAGCTAGAGTCTAAATGTGTAGCAAACTGTTGGATTTTGTTAGAGAACTATAAGCCATATGTATGTTCTTTAGGGTCTTGAAGGCTCCGAGAAATATACTGTTTTCCTCAGAAAACTACCTGCAAGTTTTGCTTACCAGACGCTGTACTCTCTCTTAGAAATAAATTTAAGAAGTTTCCTCAGTTGCTGCACTCTACAGCAAATTAGGGTGACTCGGCCCGGTGGAATTCTGACCCTGTAACAAACCATCCTGAACACGAGGTTTTCGCTTCCACACAAAGAACTGAAGTCAGCAGGACAGGGATCCCCACATGGCTTGTGTGGGGTGCTTCTCTGCCAGTCGCGTTAATTATTTCACAAGCTCAGAAAACACCCCACAGCGGACTCTGCCGAGCCTGCCGCAGGAGTCTGAAGGGAACGTCTTGTTTTCTGGGAAGGGAGGCACAGGATTACCTTCCACAAATCCCTGTTCTGAGCATGGCACGACAACACCGTTTGTTAAAGCATGAAAATGACTCATCTGTCTGGCCTCCATGTGGAAAGTGAACACGACCGTATTTTCAAGTATTCCAGTGTTTGTATTTATATTAGAAACCAAGTCGCTGAGTATTTGTTCGCAAGTCATTCAGCCACTCAGAGCATTTTCACACCTTTTTTATTTTTGCTAATATAGGAATTACGTTACTCTCCCGTGGCTTCTGGATAACCCAGGATAATTCCCTTCCTTTGCATGTTCTGGGGATTACAATGTGGACATACATTTTGGGCACCGCCATTCATAAATGTTAGTTCTCTGTCAACAAATACAATAGAGTCTGTGGAAACAGAAATGGTTGTGAAAATGCCCTCAGTTTCTCCGATAAAGTTGATTTAAGGAACTGTGCACTTCAAACTGAAATAAACAAGCAAGCCAAAACTTTCCCTGGGACTTCACTGAACACGGGTGACAGTCTCAGAATCTCATGAAAGTGAAGACGGTGGTTCTTTTTTCCTCCCTTCCCAGCGGTGGCGTTCTGCTTCTATTTATAACCATATTGATCTATCTAAACAGAAGAATCTGAAGTGAGCATATCTTGTTTTTCTAGCTGTCAGGCATAGATTCTCTGGGTGATTTTTCCCCCTTTCATGCAGAATCATATCTTAAAGAACAAATCGTCAAGGTTAGTATCATCATGGTAGCTTCACTCTGTATTCAAGGCAGGTCCCCAGAGTCTGCTGGGGCAGCTGATGTGATTGCTTCTCCCGGCAGCGTGCGGTCACTTGGGGAATTTGCATATTGCTCTGTGTTTCAGTGCACATAGTAAGGTGTCTATTAGAAACGGTCGCCCATTCTATCTACAGCATTTGAAGTTTTCCAGCTGCGCTTGGGTTGTTCTAATGATTTTCCATAAGCAAATACCACAGGATGCGGCTGTGTCTGTTTGAAGACTCAATAAATACATTTTCAGCTTAAAAACAAGCATGGTGACATTGTTGGGTATGCAGTAAGAAGGCTGTAATTGTAGACAGATTCGGTTTCCCAAATTAGAGACTTTCCCAGAGAGTCACTGCAGTATGACTAGTTATATTGATTAGTCAATGTCATCGCCACCCAAGAATGCTAGCCGTTACAATTTCAGAATGAGTAGAAATGAATCTTCATAGAGGTGATACCTGGTTTCTATTATATGCAAATAATCTCTAAAACAGGGTGTTAAGAATTGGTGTCATTGTCTAACTTCTGAACACTTTTCTAGTATCATTTCCAGGCCATTAAACCTCTGCGTGACTGAAGAGTCTAGTTAATTCATTTTCTGTCTTACATATGCTGACGCTAAGAATGCTGTTACTTGTTGCAATATCTCTTGAAACCATCTTAAAGCAAATATATTCTGAGTCCTATGGGGAGTCCACTGTCAATTGTTCGATCCTTGCTGATAAAATTAGCGTGTCTGCCATAATTTGAAAACTAGTTATTCTCAAAAAAATTTTTACTATTATTCTCATCATCAAACATATTAAAAGTTACAGAACTAATGAAACACTCAAGAAAATGCTGGGCACATAGGGTAAGTCAAAATAAAAAAAAAGGGGGGATTGTTTTACTACTTTTCATTACCTGACTCAGTTTGTGATATTGTTGGGGAAACAGAAGGTGCCATTTTGCACATGGCTGTCAGCAATTTATTTCACATCTAATCATGTATTTCATTCTGTAAAACTTTATTTCAAAGAGGAAATATTTTAGGGCCTACTCAGTTAATTAAACAGATCTGAGTGTTCACCTGGTACAACCATTTTGTCTGCCTGTTGGCAGTATTCGAAAATTATGAATGACTCATTGGGCCCGTGAGAAAATTTGCCCTAATTGTATGAAGCGTAGGCTCCGCGCGGTACCTAGGGTAGCGCCTTGGCGTTGGCAGGAAGCAGCAGCCTGGAAATAACCGCGGGGGCTGGGGTCAGGGGGCCCTTGCAGTCCCGACTCGCTGCGCGCTGTGGGGGCATCCCTCCCCCTCCATTTCTTCACAACGAAGAAGGGCAGCGCTCGCCACAGTGGCCTCCAAAAAGCCAGCGGTCACCACGGACTTCTCGTGCTTCTTACTGGGGTTTGTAACAGCTCCTTAAGGCAGTGACAGGAGGTGCCAGTCAAGAGGTTTCGATAAAAAGAATGACTGCGTTGCTGGGTGCCACGCACACGCCCTGCGTGCAGCCGAAGGGCCTCCCACGGTGCGCACAGGCAGGCACGAAGCATCTCTCATTTCGGTTCCTCTCCTGAGCTGGGTTAGGGTTACGGTGTCGGAGGGATTGATCAGAGGAGTCTTAGAGTCTGGGAAAAGCTTCTTTTTACGTTAGAAAAGGCACGATTCTTAAAGCTGCGGGTCTGAAACAGTGTGTGTTTTCCCCCTTCTGTCTAGAGGAAAACAAACAAACAAACAGACAAAAAAAAACAATGCGGATTTCCCCAGACGCCAGAACTGATCACGAAAGAGTCCCAATCATCTGGGTTACGAGAAAGAGCAGGCCGCTGTGCAGGGTCCTCAGTAGGGACAACGCTGGGGCAGACGCAGTTCATGCTTCTGGCCTCGGCTTCTGCACATTTCCCTAGCTCCGCGTTTCATGATGTGTTCTTTGGGGGTGTATCGCTTTTAGCTTCAGGGCTGACGGGGGGACAGAAGTAGGGAAGTCCTCCAAGCTGAATGACGTCCTCTAACTATTTCACGGATACATTACGAATTTCTGCAGGACTCCCCATTGTCTAGGGTGAGAGATGCCGGCTTAGCCTGCCCCAGCATCCCGGCAGCCTCCCTCCCTCCGGGGCGGTCCCCTTCGAGTGCTGATTTAGGAGGAGACCCCGAAGAGGACATGCAGCAGTGAGACTCGGCCAGCTGCTGGCTCCGGGGGTTTTCCAGGCGAGTCCATTATTAACATCCCATTGGGTGGCATGTTTCTCATACAGCTGTCAAGGTCAAGCATTCAGTCTCTCCCTACCTATCACAGTATTCCACACTTACAAGGCCCTAAGGGTCCTGACTTACAAGGTCATGAGGGCCCAGAACTTGCCAATGGTGGCACAAGAGGAAAAACTCTGCTTTTGTTAATATCCATGATTCCTCTGTCCAGTAAATGACAATCTTCACATATTTAGCTTTAAGAAATGATTGTTACCACTGGATACCATGAGCCTGCGGAGCCCAGGAGGCACGGTGAAGTAGTGCTGGCTTTCCGGGTTAGGACGTTCGCCCTGCCTCCACTCTGACACCCGAATTATCAGTTGGGCTTCTGAGTCTGGATTGGCATTATCTGTCTGGATTCACATTCAAAAGAGGATTCGATAACCTTTTTCTTTTGGTCCATAATTTGTTTTACACGGAACCTCCCCCACTTGTTTCCTGCACATTTCGATTTCTGGGAGTATCTTCATCCGAAGTCACCGGAGCGTCGAGCTCAGGAGCACGGGCTTGGAAACCTGCTCCTTCACGGAGTCACTGTTCTGCCTTGAGCACCTGGTTCACCTCTCTGTGCGTCAGTGTCCTGCCGTGTGAAGGGAGTGGGGGCAGTGTGAGCACCGACCTCAGGGGGCTGCTCTCAGGACTCAGGTGACATGGTATGATGGCAGCACCGTGCAGTACGTGGGGCGTGACGTCGTTACCAGATTCATGAAACGGCCACAGAGGATCTGTGCGGCAAGCTACCCAGTTGAGTCAGACTCCCCCGAATCTGTCAGTTTGCCAGGAAGTCACACTGCATCCTGGTGGCCACGCCCGACTCTGTGTTAATGCATTCTTGGGAAGTGCTCTGCGTCCCGGGGTTCTACCAGTCTGGTTCCCACTCAACACAACTCACTGTTACCCGCGATCTCTGAGTCCAGCCCACACAGCCCCACTGGGAGATGAGAACCTCAGTCTGTTGTTGTGACAGAGCAGGGTGAGGAGAGGGTGCCTGGGGGCGAGCAGGGGTCGTGGGCTCCAGATAAAGGGCCAGAACAAGCATGTACTCTCTCCTGTCCCCACGTGATTTTCCTTGGTGTCTTACTGTGTATGTATAAAGGGATTAGAAAGCCAGACACACTGTAGGACTTCACAAGGATCAGCTGTATCGTTAGCAGTAGCGTCAGCATTGTCATCTTCATTCTCGCCTGCCCCGACTTCCTGGCGCAGGGCACCCCAAACAAGTCACTCCCTCTTCTGAGCTCAATTCTTATTTTATTTGTATGTTACAAAGCATCCTTAATTATATATCCTCATGAAATTATCCACTTCATGCATTAAAGGGTCAGGTCCTGAAGCTCAGCGCCCAAGCCATTACGAAAACCCCTGCACCATTATAAAGCTTGTTAACACCCGAAACACTCGCCGAGTACATGAAATGTATCTGTTTTTAATCATTGGGGGACATTTGGTATGGAGTCAGATAAACAATTAATAAAAGGTGTCAAATAAAAAATGAAAAGCAGATCTCATTGCCTGTTACCGCCGATGGGTAGTAACTAAGGAAGATGAAGAATTGGGAAGGAGCGTACACGAGTCCTTAGGTGGGGGAAGGAGCTGATGGGAGACGTGATGATGAGAAGGCGAAGCTAGGGGGAAATGACTGAGAGGCGCTTCCTACACGTAAGAGTGAAGCTCGGGACCTAACCGAGTTTGGCGAGGTGCTAGCCTTCAGCCTGCCCTTGCTCGTGCGTCCATCCAGTCCCTCTCAGAGGCCAGTGCTGGTTCTCAGCCTGGCAATGACCACAATGGGGGACATGGGAGAGGAAAGGAAGTTCCAGATGGATCAATAAATATAAGAAGCAGTAACTTGAATTTTTCTTTTCTCCCAACAGTGACAAGTCTAGAAATTACATTTTAATCCTGTGATGGAATCTTTTTACTTGCAGTGGTCAAGTCCAAGGAGTATTTAGTAAAAATGTCAAACATTATGACCTCCAATACCCCTTAATAAATGCCTACGTGCAAAATCTCGTATTTCGGGAGAGGTCCATTACGCATGTGGGTGCTCAGAGAGAATGATTTTGAGCAGGCATAATGAAGGACCGCCTCTGTCTTCCAGTTCGAGGCTTCGTAGTTAGTGCAGGTCCATGGGCACTTCTACTGCGTCTGCAGAGTCCCTGACATGAAGCTTCCTGTAAAAATAGTCCTGATGAAAGTCAAGGTGATCTCCAAAGAACTCCATTTCTGCTGGTCAAAGACAGAAAAATGAGGTTTATTTTATAACGTTCTCCTGGGAGCTGAAGGAAAGGAAATCTGAAATGAGAGGAAATATCTGTACAAGAAGACAGTTATACACAACCATAAAATTTCCCTGACTTCACAAACACAGAAACATTTCCGGGGAGGATCACGGGAAGATGGCGGAGCAAGAGGCCAGGAGTCTGACTCCCACCCACACAAAACCTGGAGCTGCAGAGTCTGTCTCCTGACACTGGTCTGGAACTCCGGAGGGCGCCGAGGCCTCACAGTGTCCAGGAGAAGGCTTGCACAGCAAATTATGGTTGATGATGGGCAGTATTAGCTCTGTGCTCCTCAGTGGTCTCCAGGACTCTTCTCAGTCAGCCTGTCTAGTGAGAGTATTTAAGGGGCCATTTACCCTCCGGAATGACTATAAGAAAAGCACAATGTTCCCAGCCGTTTGCCTAATCCTGAGTGTTACTTGTCCAGAAGTACTTCAGCTGCGACAATATGACACAGTGTCTGACAACCTCCTTAAACTCTGAAATGTGCACTAGAATGAATTGTAACATTTCTCAGTAATTGATGGAGTCATTAATAACAAGCATTAAGTTTTCTTTTATTGTACCCTCATGCCAGGAATGTGGTTCCAAGAAAATACATTGATTTGATTGTATCAACTGATCCTACGCCTGTGGGTAAAATTCTGGGCTGGGGGACACTCCCCTCAGGATTTCCAAGGCTGTTGCATTGTGCTCTCGGGTTCCAGGATGCTGCAGAGAAATATGGTGACTCTGGTTACTTTGTGTGTGGTCTTGCATCTGTTTTCCTTTCTGTATCTGACAGAATTGTCTTTGAAAACACACTTGTCTTTACAGCCCCTCGTATTATTTCTATCATTATATGGCATGACATGGTGCACGGAACAGATGCCAAAACATGAAAAACCTGTTTATTAAAACCTAGGAAGTTGTTTTTACTTTGCACCTAAAATTAACAAAAATAATAAAACACTTAATTTCTTAATCAACAATGAATTCACTCAATGGCTGGCATGATATGTAAAACAAAATAAATATTTCTAAAACAGTGATTTGCCAAATACAGTGTAGAAATTAACAATCAATGTAATCACTCTGATAAATAGATCATAGGAACTTTTTACTGGAATGGGTGATGTTTAAATCTTTATTTGCTTTGTTTTCTAAAGGTTTAATTTACTGAGTGACTTATCTTGACAAGTTCTAGCATTTACTATGTTTGTTTATTGAAAAATAAGGCTTCTGTTTTCCATATAATACTTCTTACAGTAAACTGTATTCAGCTATTTTATCAAGATACTAGATATTGAAGTTATTACTGGAGTTCGTGTAACTACCTGTGTGCTTGTTCTTAGAAAGTGTTTTGTGGTAGAAGACTATATTTTAAAGATAAAACACAAATTCAGATATTAGAGTAGTTTGGTATATTAATTTTGGCTGTGTGTGAAAATGCATTCCTGTGTTAATATTTGTCATTTAATATCTAGTCAATTTATATGACCCAAATACCTGGCTTTCTCACTAAATATTTTTTACCGTAAAGAAAATGATGCATTATTATTTCAATTAATTTTTATAGCTACCAAATTATATTTTAAGCTTTAAAAAGGATTAGTAAATGCAAACTTATAAGTCAGGTTATTATTATATCTATTCAAATAGCACCTTTGGAGGGAGGAAGGGAGGGAAAGAAAGCTGTGTGCTCTCATTCTTGTTAAATAAAAATATGTGTGTTGGGTTTTAAGCATTTCAGCATGTACTGAAGGCCACGCTTTCTTCGGAAAACATTAATTTTCCATAGTTTCATGTGTGCTTATTATTGTCCTTTATCTGGAGCTTTTCTCCGTGAAGTTTGCTCAAATGACACCAAAATAGAATTAATCAGGATATTTTTTAAAAAACAGCTAAACAGTTTTCTTGTTTGTGTGTTTGTTTTTGCAGACAGCTTTGACTAAAGAGGCTAGGCAGTTTAATAAAATGGTGAATCGCATTTCCACGTGCAGATCTGCTGCAACAAGACACTGCCGAGGACCATGACCATCACACTGTCACCGAGAGGAGGACCACACACGCCTGGCGTGCTTAGTTTCCTGTCGGCTCATAGGACACACGCTTGAGCTGAGTCTCCTGTGGTGGCACAGTTGTTTGGGACCGTTGTCACCTTCATACACCTCAAGACAGAGAAGGGAGCGGGTGCTCAGGTTCTGCCTACAGAACCACAGTTGACGGCAAAATAACGATCATTCCATTGGAAAGTGTGCTATTCGAAGCAGTGGGTGCAGCTCTCACGACTCGGCACGATAACTCTATCTAACTGCATCTTAATGTAGATTTTCAAAAATAAACTTTAACTAGAAGAATTGTATACATAGAAACACAGAACGAACAGCAAGCTGGCCCGGAGGCTTCCTCGGGCTCTTTTAAATTGCCTGGCACCTCGTCAGGACTGGCTCCGTCCCAGACAGCACTCGGGTGGGGGCCACCAGCTTGACACCATAATAAATAACAGGTTCAGACTGCTGATATCAAAATTTGTGTCATGTTTAAAAACAGCAACAGACAGAAATGTCGCGAACAGGATGCGCCCTCTTTTCTTTTAGAAGGTTAGAAATTGGATTTGCTTCATAATCTCTCAGAAAATACATTTTGTGCAAATGGCATGTATTTTCAATGTTCCGTTTAGCCTGGCAGAATATGTTATAACAGTAAAGGACAGAGCTTGATCTCTTCCTAGGAATGGTGGCTTCCCTGGAAACATTTTAATCACATTTAAATTTCTTATAAGACGTATGAGAGCTTGAGCTTATATATCTTGTATATTATATACTATGTGACAAAAGTATGATCCCCTTTTCTCTGTTGTCCTGAATGGATTTATTTTAAAAACCATTTGAAAATAAATTCATGAGATGATTAATTATAACTGCCACAGCTCACCTGAAAGAATGTCCTTTGTGTCTGAGTCTGTGATGACAAATCCCACCCAGAGTCAAAAGCTTGCTGTTTTATATAAGCTAGAAATTTATCCCAATGTCTATTAACATGGTAGGCTTATGATTAACATTTGCAAAGGAATTCTAAAGTAGTGGTCATTCTTGTCAATCTTAATATTCGCAATTTTGAAGGAAACGTTAGGCAAAATAGAAATACCCATCTTATACTCCGCGGGCCATTGGATTCATAGGTTGTAATGTAAATGGCCTCTTTGCACCTGGCCCGGCTCACTGGTGAAACCAGCTGCAGGAGAAGGCACCGCAGAAACAGTTACAGGGTCAGCCCCGCCCTCCAAAAGCATTTTCCCACCCAGTGTGATGTCATCGCAAGCTGGTCACGGAAGGAACCAGGGAAGAGCCACTGTCACATGTGTGTCATGTCTTTCACTTTCTGGGGAAGAGGAGGCCTGCCCTGTGGGGTGCTCATGAAACCTCTAAGGCTGACATTGGGGCAGAGTTCAAGTACAGCTCAACCAACACTGCATAGCACAGTGTGTGTCTGTGACCTTGAGGCCACCTCTGCCCCTTCACAGGGGACTTCACAGAATGTCTCAGGTATGTCTGCCTGGCAGCGTTCGCCATCTCCTTCACAGAGGAGGGGCCAGGGCAGCAGAGCAGCAGAGGTGCCTAAGTCGCTGAGTCCCTGGGATGTGACGTCAGACATTGCCCAGGGTGGAGATGTCACCGAGGGAGGCCCGGGAAGGGAGGGGATAAAGGAGGCACAGGAGTTCCATACTTCTGAGATGTAAACAAAGCAAAAAAAAAAAGTCTTAGTCACATTCTGGGACCAGAATTCATTCAGTAAGAAATTCACTGAAACGTTTTTACAACAGAGGATTAAAGGAACATGATCCAAAAATATGTTTCAAAGGAAATGGCTATAATTAAAATGTGCAGAGCAAAGAGAACAAGTTAAATGAGGGCATTCCTTTATATCTGCATTCTATAAAAGACAATGTTACAACCCAAGATGACACGGGGTTTCTAGGATCTCAGGACATGTCATAAACTCAGCTAAAATCTAATGCCAGCTCAGGTGTGTACATGGTTATAACTTCCTCTCCACCACGGTCCTCCACGTGGCTCCAAGCGTTTGGACACGTACAGATCCCTGACTCATTTCTGCAGCCATTCTGTTGTATAACTGTGACTACCATCGTGCCCCCTGGGGAATCACTAAACAGCAGACCCATGGGAGACAGAAGGGCTTTTCTATCCTCTGACACAGGAGAACCTAGGACTTTGCCATCCGTGCAGCAAGAGCAGACATGGCTAAAGACCCTAGAAGGAGATGCATTTTGATGGCAGAGGAAGGACCCAGGGACGTGACAGCCAAAATCGGCAGTTAGCATGACAAAGTGCACACGTCCTTGGATGGGTCACAGGCTAACACTCAGCAGGTGCGAGGCCTGGCCATAGCCTCCCTGAAAATGTTCCAGAGAAAACGATGCATGCTGGAATTTGTGGGCTTGATATTTTACTTTTCCTTGGCCTTCCAGGATCCAGCACGAAGGCCAGTCACTGAAGGCTACGTACGCAGATCTGCCGGGATTTTGGAGCAGACACGCCTGTGTGTATTTGCATGAAAGACCAGCATGGGCCGCAGAGCTGTCAAACTCACCTGAAACTGGCAGGTTGGTATCAGAGGGAACCAGCGGTTTGGGTGAGAAAAGAATGAGTGTGTGGTGGTAGCACATGCCTCTCACCCCTGTCCTGCCAGGGGAGTTTGTCAGAGCTCCGACCAGAGAAAAGGGAGAGAGATCAAGCAGCCCCGTTTATATATGTAATACATATTAGATATATAATTCAGGTATATATACATATATATAATACCTAACATATATAATATCTAATATATATGTAATACATATTAGATATATAATTGAGATATATATACATATATATATGTATTTAAGAACAAAAAGAAGTACTGACTTGTTGCCTAAACCACATAGTGCACAACAAGAGCAGATGAAAGATGCTTTGTCCACCGTTGCATTCTCCTGAAATAAGTTGGAACGTGGAATGCAGAGTAACAGTGCATCCAATGAACAGCGTGCAGGAGTGGGGGCTGCCCTGACTTGAGTAATTAGCCAAACAAGCCTCCATACAACGCAGGAAAAATCAAGGTGAAACAGTACGTGCCCGAATTCCACAGGGGGGTTAAATGAGAGCGAGCTGCAGAGAGGGGCAGGGGCACGCTCTGTAGTTGGGAGTGTTATGTTCACACGAATATTGTACGTGAAGGATATTGAGATGCGGAATACGTATGGAATATGTATGAAGTAACAAGTGGGGTTTTATTGAATTCACGTGTGGAATTCTTCGGGGGAAAGAAGGGATGTGGCGAGAATCTCCCAGAACTGCACTAATGAGGATCAAAGGCAAAATAATCCGATACTTCCCTTTTGTTGTGTGATTATTTTACTTGCTGCCTGGTGCATACTCTGGGGCCGTAAATTATGCATAAAACAATGTAGTCCCCAGAAGTCTGGTTCCTTGAGCAGCGTTCCATTTTGCACTTTTACTTGTAATTTCTGTGAGGAAATTTTCCAGATGGGAACCCAACTCTGGACACATAGCATCCAGAGAGACCCAGGGTCGACTTCTAACACCTGACGACAACATGCAGAGAGTTCCTGGGAGGAAGGCTGGGACTTTAAAGCCACCACTGAGATGCAGAGTGCACGGCAGCTGAGCACAAAGGGATAGTTTTCCTTCAGATCCATGTTCGGCCCGCGCTCTTTGACTCTCTCCTGACTGTGACTAGGGACCGGCCGCACACAGGATGGGGGGCCAGGTTTCAACGTGACCTCAGTTTTAAGAAGTATGGGATTCTAGGCAGAGGCTGACCAGCTAGAAAACTACTCAGGCAGCAGGTGTTCTAATAACCCTATAAATTTTTTTAATTAATTCTAGAGAGAAAGAGGGAAAGCAGGGGTGGGGGAGAGAGAGAGGGAGTGAAAGAGAGAAATATCTGTTTTGTTGCTCCAATTATTTCTGCATTCATTGGTTGCTCCTTGTAAGTGCCCTGACTGGGGATTGAACCAGCAACCTTGGTGTATGAGGATGACACTCTAACCAACTGAGCAAGGCAGCCAGGGCTTTGATGGAAATTAAAATACATGAGTAGTAGAATGTTAAAGAAATTTTTCCTATGCAACAAGTAGTAGTTTACCTTTTTATATTAATTTTATCTGTTTATTTTTGGCAACTTTTTATTAAGAATCCCAAGAGTAGTTTGTAATTATTTTAGAGAATCCCAAGAGTAGAGAATCCCAAGAGTAGTACGTAATTACTTTTTAACAAGAGCATAAATATATAGCCAATCCCAAGAGTAGTTTCTAATTATTTTTTAACAACATCAGTACATTTGTTTATAATGCAAGTTAAATATAGAAAAAGGAAATTTACTTAATAACTTCCATCATGCCCTACCCTTTATTATAACATGTAAGTTGACCACTCTCCTAACTTCTATCTCTAAGGGTGAGTTTTATCTTTTCCAAAATGTGTATAAATGGAATCAGTGTGTATAATTTTGTGTCTAGTTTCTTTCCTTCAAAATTTTGCTGGTGAAATTCTCCCATGTTTTTCATGTAGCAAAATACATGGTCTGTTGCTGAATAAGCATGTTATCCCATACTCAGTGGCTTCAATCAACCTCACTCATGACCCCTCCCAGCTTTTGGGAAGCTGGGTTGGAAAATCCTCTCCTTTCTGTCCTACTCATCCCTGGCTTGCCGGCCGAGGCCGGGGGGCAGATGAGACCTACTCCACCACACGTCTGGTGCTCGAAATGAAAATGTGTCTGGACATCGGTCTTGGACAGCAGTCTTTCTCTGTGTCAGAGAATGGCAGAATGGACTAGAACATATGCCATCCGACCGCATGCTTTCTAGAAGAGACTCACTTCCAATACAGTAGCACGGAGACTGACAGGAAAAGGATTAAAAAACGATATACCGTGCAACACCTATTTAAAAAAAAAAAACAATAAAACTGGAATGACCATATCAAAAGCCGATAAAGTAGACTTGGAGCCAAGAAAATTAAAGATAATAGGGGCATTGAGTAAAAGGATTAATTCAACAGATACCATGATGACCCTCTGTGTGGACATATCAGACGTCAGTGGTTCACAGGAGGTGCAGCACACTGACAGCTACAAGGGGACCATGGAGCCATTTGAAGACCCAATCAACCAAATGTGTGTGTGTGTGTGTGTGAGAGAGAGAGAGAGAGAGAACTATCAAAATTTATGGCAGAGGCATTAGCTGAGGAATCAGGGGGTCTGTGGGAGGGACTCTCACACCCTGTGTTTTGGGGAAACCCTGCCGGGCAAAGTAGGGTTACAACAGAGCTCTCTGGTGGTAGCTGCCCCCACTTCTTTCCCTCTGTGAACTGGGGCTTCTGGTTTCCTGTGCCAGCATGTGCCTGTTGCTCACCACAGCAGCAGGTACTAGCTTGCCATCCTTTCTTTCTACCCAGTAAATATTTTTTGGTGACAAAATACCTAGTTGACTTTTGTTTACTGTTGACAGAATAAACACTTGTTTCAAACGTATTAAAAACCACGTGCAGCCCATACTATTCAATAGCTGCCCCAAATAGCTAGTGTCTTTTTAGATCGTGATTCAAAATTGTGTGAATGGTGCCCGTGTGCTTGCAAGTGTGCCAGTAGAACTGGTGCTGGTGCTGCTTTTATTTTAACCACTGCATTATAATTACCCTATCTCGGACTTAGAGCCTGCTAAGCCAGCGTATTGAGGGTTCATTTAGACAATGGGACTAACTCAGGCACCTCCTGCACACCCCACACTGTTTCAGTTCGTTCTTCCAACATGCACGCTCCTGCTTCAACCTGCAGTGGCAGCGCCTGTCCCTCTCACAGTGACCGCATGGCATTGCTGGAATGTTCTATCATGACCTACCTTTGTGAGCCCCAGCAGCCATGCCGTCGTCACTGTGCTTCCAGAGGAAGACCCGTTCTATCTCACTCTGAAATGTCTATCCCGCCTTGGCATCCAATATTCTTTATCTTGCCATCATGATGCATTAATGCATAAAGTGAAATTGGTATTATAAAACCCCCGGAGGCTTTCTGAATCTGACTGATGTACAGAATTCTATTGTTCTTTTAAAGATCAGTTGCTTATGTAGACGCACAGAACTGAGAACACAGCTTCTCAGTTTGTAAAAAGAGCAGCCACGAATCTGTAGCAGATGTGTCAGATGTCAGATTGCAATAAAAACCTTGAATTTGACAAGAGGGTGTGATGAGAGGATGCGTGAATTCATCTGTTCACTTATATTCTCATCTCTTTGTTTCTCATGCCACTTCAAGCAGCGTGCACACACATACATACACATGCATGCGTGCACACACATACATGTGCATGCATACACACATATACATACAAACATACAGAAGGTGAATCTATCAGATTTTCTAAGCATAAAATACAATTTTATAATGCAAAATAGTATAATCTCTTATGGAATATTTTTAAGTCCCTCTGATCTTCAAGGGGGCACAGATGTCACCAAATTCCCATCAGTATGTCAAGGCTTCAAGGTGCAGGGAAGAGACCAAGCCGCTTCCACGGAACATCACAGACACACTATGTCGGCAACTTGCATTTTAAGACGACTGCCTGGCATTTCAATAAACCTGTATCATTTCAACAAAATGTACTGAAGCTTAAAAATCTGGAAAACAAAATACTCACTTGATGATTATGGATGAGTTGCTTTAATTTTTATGATAAATACATTATAGAGTAGTCTTACTTCCTGAATAAAATAACACATCTAAGTTCGTGGTCATGACACTTTTCTTAGAGGTATTAAACCATTCAGATTAAAATAGCATTAAAGTAAGATTGAGGCATTTTTGAAAAAATGCTCTTTATGGACCTTGATGAGAGTGTCAGGGAGACCGCCAACAGCAAGCCGGTCGCGGAAGGAAATGAAGTCAAGTCGAAAAGTCAAAGACGTGACCGTAGCATCAACCGCAAACAGCCTGTATCCCACAGCAATGACACCGCAGGTCATGCCCTTTGGTTACTTTGTGACAGTGCTGTCTACAGTGCTGTCTACACGCCAGATGTGTTATAACAAAAGCACAATAAGATCATTAGGTGTTAGTGTGACAACAATCAAGCACTGCCACCCACATGCTTTCACGTTCATGTCAAGTCCTGTGTTGTCTGGTAGGCAAGGTGCCAAAAAAAATTGCAGGCAAATTTTCATATCAATTTTTGCATCCAGATTTTTGAAGCCAATCTTAGACCAAAGCATAATCAACCATGATATGCTAAGGATGACAAAAACGCAGTGTTCTGCACTGTAATTGATTCAAATGCAAAAAACTACCTTTACCTAACCTGCAGTTGTCTTCTCCACCCTCACCATTCCCCCGTCCTGAAGCAAACCCCGGATCTTCCGCTGGGTGTTTTCCATGCCAGGTGCACTAGGACAGTCGCACATTCAAGCTCCGTCTCCTTACCGTTTTCCTAAGAAGGCGAGTTTACTCAATGCAAAGGGAAATAAACATTTAAAGGGTAGCCTCGCAAATCAAAATATTTAATCCACCACAGTACAACAAAATAAAACCACCTTCTTCTGTTCTCTTTGGGGGAAAATGAATATATTCTTCATTTAATTTGAGTGAAATCGAAAATGTAATCACACAATTTAGAATGTGCTATGCCACAGGCACACTAGTTATAAATTCAAGTGTTGGTTAATGAGATTTTTTTAGGCCAACTCTGCCTCGTGTGACATAGTGCATTATACTCACTGAACACATGCGAGCAAATTGGAAGAACAAAAGTGGAGCATGCAGGTGCCTGGCTCTGCGAGGAGTCCCAGCTGCTTCGGCCTCTGCAGAGCAGCGGCATGACATAATGCCACCACTTTCTCAGGCTGAGGGTTGTGGCTCCAGGATTTTTGAAATAGAAATGGAGTGTGGCCACCTGCTAAATGTGGCTCTATTCTCATGGCTATTTTTCCTTGAAATGTGTTAGGAGAAGGAAAAGGCAAAGATTTGTTATTCTCTGCCTGTAGGGAACAAAACCTACATCGATCACCAAGGGACCAACATGAGTGTCCCAGATATGCCACCTGAAATTCCCCACGAAACGCCACTTTCTGAGTACATGAGAAAAATTGCAAACTGTCAGGCACTGTCAGTGGGATGGTGACATAAACTTATAAGTAGATTTATTTGAATATACAGACAATATAAGCTTCAAACTTTTATACCTATGCATGTATATAATTATCGTATTCTATTTGTTATGTAACTGTTATACATACAATTGGCAGAGCACTAGAACCTCAAGAAAGTCATTTGAGTCTCTACAAATTCACTGAGTTACTTTAATGTATAAGTACCTGACGTGTTCTATTTAGTTTCTATAAAAGTAAAATTCAATGGGTGTGCAGACATACTTTTTTTTTGTATCTAGAATTCAACAGTCCAGCTTTATTTGCTGGCATCGCCCTGCCTGATAAAACTAAAACAAGATTGGCTGGAGCACCATTTATCTTTCTCTGGTAAACCCACTTGTATCTGTCACACCACCTCTAGGGACCACTGGGAGGAGGACGTGGGGCTGTGTGAATCTTATCCATCCCCTCATCATTTCTGTCTCGCCTTTCCTGTTTCTGCTGAGTTTTCATCTCTGTTATCTGTTTTGCTCTCAAACAATGCTGAAAAATACTTCAGATGCTTCATAGCTCAACAAAAGAAAACCACCCTAACAGATAGATGCATGAGGTTCATCGTCCCTGATCCAAAGGACAATGAAAGAAAGAGCAGGAAACTTCACAGCTCAGGGATTGAACTTTGGGTTGTAGAGCAGCATAGCCCTGGAATCCCTGGACCATTCTGCCCTTAAACTTTTAACTTGCACGTGACCTTGTGTCGCTGTGCCCATCCCCTCCTATCTACCTTCTCACCCCTCACACAATGAAATACAAAAAGGTTTCTTAATCACTAGCGCGCGTGCACACACACACACACACACACACACACACTCCTAGTCCAACTGGGCACCTCCATTCCTTCAACAGAACAACTAATAATCTGATGTGCTAAGAAGAGGAAATTCACTCCCTAAAAATTGCTCAGCATCTGCCTTTCCATCCAGCTTCATGTGTGATCTTGACTTGGTCAAAATGAGGAGAAGCATGTACAGCTGACATCCTCACCAGGGAACCAGGTGACACTGTCCAGTATCTGAGGAACGCCCCGCACCAGCACAACGTGGGGAACTTGATGGCAGCCAAGGGAAGGGGTTTTGCCTGACCTGGTTCCGTGTGACACTCTGCTCCTCCCCCAGGGTTCCGGCCACTCCCAGTTTCTCTCAGCCCCTCAATCCGGCTGCCCTGCTCCAGCTCAGGCATCACCCGTCACTTCCCTTCCCCAGACGTCCTTCTTCTGGGGCTCCTGGAGTCCAGCTGTGGACTTCCTCACCACGTCCCAGCCAGGAATGAACACTGCGTTGTGCCTGTTAGCGCCACTGCGTCCCCAGGGTTCCCCTGCTCGCCCTGTGCTTCGTTACTGGAGAGCATCAGGCTAAGTGAAATAAGCCAGACGGTGAAAGCCAAATACTGTATGATCTCACCTGTAAGTGGAACCTAATCAACAAAACAAACAAATGGGCAAAGAAGAACCAGAGACATGGATATAAAGAAAAAACAGGGTAACAGAAGGGAGGGAGGATGGGGGTAATGGGGAATGGAAGGGAGAGGTCAAGTCAAAAAACATGAATAGAGGACCCACGGACAAGGACAACAGGGGGGAGGGTTGAAGGGGGGAGGTGGGGGTGGTAGGGCAGAGGAGAGTAATGGAAAAACAGGCACAACTGTCACTGACCAACAATAAAAATAAACATATGTATAAATAAAATATTACATATACAATACATAAATATATAACACCTAATATATAATATACAGTTCATAATACATGATACATAATATGAACATATTATAGGCTACTATATAATATTTACATATAAAATATAGGTATGCATACTTGTATATTCAAGATTATATGTGCATATGAAACGTGCAGTATATGCAACTTTTAAATGAAGTGTAGCAGAAGCAGGTCTGCCTCTGGGGAGTGCAGTGGCATTTACTTGAGTTTCATTTCAGTAGCAGAGCCATTTTTTCTCTTTTTTGAGCTAAACTATTTTAATCATGAAATATGGTCTGCTGATTACAGTATCTTATTCCTATTTATTTTGTCTTTCTAAACGTCGAAGAATGTGTATATTTCAAATATAACAAGAAAGTAGATCTTTAAAGAGACTTTTAGAAATAATTTATTTTAATTCGAAAGAAAATGAGCCAGAAGTTAGACACCAAGCATTTATTTCAGCGCTCTTCCTAAGCTCTTTCCCCAGATTCGCATGGGGTAGTCTCAGCCCCGGCGCATTTAAAACAATGAATGAAGTTATGCCTGTACTCAGCTGAGTCCTTTGAGACAATAAAATCTTAATATGATAGAAAGAAAGTCAAGTTCATCCAACCCACAGTATCAATCCAACCCTGCTTTGCAAGTGTGAATGCGAGACCTTACTGAAGAAACAGGTGACTGGAATCCTTCAGTTACGTGCTCTGCGCAGGTGGAATTGTTCCGGCCGCTTCACCAGACCTTCAAGTTAAACTGCCTGCCCCTCTTTGACTCTCTGCTCTCTCTCTAACATTATCTTTTTCCCCTACTACTTTCTACTCTCCACAGCTGATGCCTTTCCTAATGCTATCCCGCCTGTTTCTGGAATAGTCTATCTTTCCAACCGATCTCCCACCCTCAGGATGTCCCCTGTGCAATCCATCCTCATGAGACACGCCCCATCTTCAGGGATGGCCCCGCCTTGGAAGCCACTTTAGAAGGGTGTGGTCCCTTCCAGCACCAGTTCTGGTCTGGCTTTGTTGAACAGGAGGGTGTGGCTGGCGGGTGTTAACGCTAGACGACAGTGGCTGGACCATCAGATGCCCCCAACCTCCGATGCCACGTGCCGGCGATTTTCCCGGAGACAGTGAGTCAGAACTGCGCGCCTCGGCCTATTCTGCACCTCCAGCTGTGAAATGTAACTCACGTTGCTAAGCCACTAAATTCTAGGGTGGTTTTCACACAGCCATGGATAACCGAAATAATTTTCCATTTCAATCTGTATGACTGTTGTTCTCTTCCCTAAAATAATTTTGTAGTGTTTTTTCTTCTCCAGACCCACACATTCCGGGTATGTTTAACGAGCTCCAGGTTAGCGCTGCCTCCCGTGTCGTTGCTTCCTCTGACCACAGTCCCCGGACGGCGCCACCCGCAACGGCCTAGACCTCTGGTCGGCCCGCGCCTGGGCCCGGATCGAGGTTCGCCCCGAAGGCACAGTGCAGGCTGCTCACGTCTCTCGTGTTCACCGCATGGACTGTGATCGCATCCTTATGGCTCTTCCACAAGGACAGTGTGTATGTATTTCTGTTTACACGTATATAACCTGCAATGTATAATATACACCATGTACTATTATATGTAAATATATAAAATTTAATGTAGAATTCATGATAGTGCAGGGTTCTTTTTTTTACCAATTGTTACAAAACCGAAAGTGCATCTCAAGTTAAACCAATCAAGATTGAATTAATACTGGCTTAATTTTAATACTCTAGGACCCTGGTTCCAATATATGTCCTGACCCCTTTTGTATTGTTACAATTACACATATTACACCCTTATAGGCTTCCTAGGCCTATTAATGCAGTTTTATAATTATTAAGGCACAAATAACAGAACATGATGCTACAAACAAACACACTTCCATGCCGTCCTTTATAATACCCCTGTAGTTATGGCCCTAGCTGGTGTAGCTCAGTGGATTGAGCGCGGGCTGTGAACCAAAATCATCACAGGTTCGATTCCCAGTCAGGCCACATGTCTGGGTTGCAGGCCACGGCCTCCAGCAACCACGCATTGATGTTTCTCTCTCTCTCTTTCTCCCTCCCTTCCCTCTCTGAAAATAAATAAATGAAATAAAATAAAATACCCCTGCAGTTACGGTACTGGTGCTACTCTTTCTCTGAGCAGGCTCATGATGTCTCCCTCCCTAGCCCTTCCACTTCAGGCTGGAGGATGCTCTGTGGTGTTTCTCGTGAGGCGGGGCAGCCCTGCTACTTAGCGGGATTCACTAAGAAGCGTTCGAGTGCCAGCTCTCTCTCCTGGAGAATGACGCCTGCCTGATTTTTTTTTTTTTTTTGTATATTTTCTGTGTCTGCTGTTGTTCTCCCTAGAATGTAATTTTATATGCCTTTTGTATGATAAGGTCACTTGGGTTTGAGATATGAAATGGAAACATATGGAAACTCACTCTCCTTTATTCCTGCTTCCAAACACGGTCCAGTGCCGGCCAGAGACTGCAGAGCTGAGAAGTGCCCTGCAGTCCTGTCCAAGAGTTGTTTGGGGGCACTCATTCCCTCGTGTTCTCGAGTTTTCCATTCACTCCACCAATGACTAAGTGTGACCATCACTAGGTTTTCCTTGAACCCCCTCTCAATGCATGGCTGACACTATAGAAATTATTACAGGAACCCGATAGAATTTCTGGTGCTATAAGATACAGTAAATGAAATAAAGTTGCATGAGAGAGATGCAATACAGATTTGAGCAAACAGCAGAAAAAAATCAGTGACTGAAAATAGAGCCATGAAAATTTCCCAGGGCGTAGCAGAGAGAGAGAGGGGGAAAAGCGATTTACAAAATATTATTGAAGTAAACTAAATAAGACATAAGGCAAGAAGACATTTTCCTAATTATCTTCTAAAATATTTATTCTTTGACTTCTCCATTAGGTGTACAGTCCTCCTGCAATTAGTTTGCAAGGCCTGAGGCAGGAGTCCCGATTGACATTTCTATCCATGTGCGTAGCTAATCTAACCAGCGCCTTTGTGAAAATGACCAAGAGTTGCCCCCTGCACTGTGATGTCACGTCCCTCTCAGAGACATTTCTGTGCTCACTGTTCTGTTTCGTTGGGCTAAACTGTGCCAATGTCACATTATACTAGATTCTAGAGCTTTATAATAAATTACCCTCTGATAGAGACAAATCTCCATATTACATATGGGATATGCCATTTCCTTCTGTAATAGTGTCTGGTTATCAATCTTTAGCTCTTTTTTATGTCTGCATATATATAACAGGCAGTTATATTTTTCCCTAATAAAAACAGGATGGGTTTTTATTAGGGAAAAAGTATATATATATATATGTATATATGTATGTATTTTACTTTCCTAAGGTCGGAAATCACTGTAACACTTATTATTAATGTTCTATACTTTATTTCAGTTATATTTGTTGCTGTGTGAGAGATAATTTTGATGAGGTGATTCACGGCTAACATTTCTACTACTTTTTATGCAGACATTTTCAATGTTTATATTTAGAAGCAGGGGCAAATAAACCTAGTGATTAATATTATACGTCTAATTTTTATTTGCTAACTTACAAAACTATGTGCTCTAAAATGATAATCCTATGTGTTTTTAAAAGCTCTTATTATGGGTGCTTATATATTATTTAAGTGTATTTGTTAGGGCATCTTTTATAATATGAGTGGAAGCGGCAATTATTAGTCTTTCCGTCTTCCCTATTGACAAGTTGCATTTCTCTTATCTTTCTGAGGTCTCTAGAATCTGTACTGATGTTACCGGGTTTTTTCCCCGAACTTTGTATTTTGAGGATCCTTTTCTTTTCAGATCTGATGCCAACCATTCATCTAACGTTATTTATACTGTTAAAACATTTTAGGTATTCATTGATTTTCTGTGTTTTTATTTTACGCATTTAGTTATTTGTTATTTAGTGAGTTGATTAGTTGGTTTGCTGCATCTTTGATTTGCCGCGAGCGCGTGTCCGGTGTAGAAAGGGAGTGGCCCGCTGAGGTGGGCCACGGAGTCTCGGGGCACACGTCCGGTTCGAGGCCCAGCTCCAGCTGGCGTTTCCTCTTAGTGTTAGGCGTTTCCTCTTGAGTAAGTGACTCATGTTTCCCATGTCTCGACACCCTCATTTGCTAAAGGGGACACATAGCAAGCCATTTGACAAGACTGCATGAAGTAGGTGGATGTACGTGAAGTCCTCTCATCAGGGCCAGTCCTAAGGAGCACTCCACCGGTGGGAGCGACTGTTGCAGTATTGCTGTTGCTACCACGGTCCCTCCAGGGCATGCGAATTCTCGTAGTAAGATGACCTGTCCCCCTTTACTTTGAGACATGACTCCGCCCATGGTCAGGCCGTGCGGACTGGAGGTGACTCCCCGACTGCGTTAGGGGGTCAGTCCTGACTGCTGTAAGGGTTCTCAGGATCCTGCATGCTCGCCACTCCAAAAGGTCTGTGACCAGTGGGTGCACCGGGAGGCGGGCAGGTGCAAGACGACTTCGGAGGGCGGGATAGCGTCTGCCCCTCCCAGGGGAGTCTGGTTGTCCCAGAGTGGATCGCTTGCAACCGTTCTGTCCCAGGTTAATAATAAAATTACAGAACGGGAATAAAACGAACACATTTGGGGAAGCGAAGAGACAAGAAGAGGTGGAGCAATTACTTTTCTTCATTATGTGTTTTGAAGTCCAATCCCATAACACCTAAAAGAACTTCCTACCCTGGAAGTTTTCTCTTACGGTAAATTAATAAGTTATACTCCTACTCAATGGCTTATTTGGGTCTTTGTCACTTTTATTCAAGACTCATAACATCCATCGCTATGATTGACAGTTTTATCAGAACCAAGTAGTACCACAGGGAAATCTCTCCACTGACAGAGAAGGTGATGGAAAAGTAGGCGGGACAATAAAAATGCATACTGTCAGCACCCTGGGTGTCACTACGACAGCCTCCGCACGGATGGATCTGCCCCCGCAGCACTCCAAAACAGCTCATTCCAAGGGGGTGGAAAAGAAAACACGTCGGAATGCATGCTTTGTCTTTCCAATTTCAGACTCAGAATATAGACAGATTTATAATGACTGTGATTACTTACTTTTTGTTCAGAAAAATGGGATGAAAATACCAACCTAAAAGGTTGCTGTCAGAATTAAATTATGCATTAAATCTTTATTAAGATGTCAAAACTATATGAAAAATAAATTTTAATTACTACTACTGGTAGTACCAGTCATTATTTGCAATATTGAAAGAATCGCCCCTTTTTATAAATGTATTTGATAGACATCATTTCAGGAAGCAGGAGGGCATGTCTGAAGGCCAGTGCAAAGCGTCACAGCCGCTGCCATGTCCTGAACTCTGTACTAGTTCCGAACACCCTCACAAGGAAACAGTTTCGTGTGCAGGTTTCAGTTTCCTCATCTGTGAAAGGAGATCGTTGGCTTAGATACAGTGGCCGTACAGTGATGTGAACAGGAAATATCTCTGTTTTGCTTTGATTTTTTTTTAAGGACAGGATTTTTATCAATGATCATTCAACAATCTAGAAACGCTGGGGTGCAGCAAACTAACCGGGAAAGTTTCAGAATCACAGTGATTGGATACAGTTGTGTTGTGAACTCCACGTGCAGTCTCGGGATGAAGACCAATGCAGGTGTAGACGCCCCGTCCTGAAGTTCCAGGAGCTACGGAGGCTGATTTGGAAGGAGGCCTCGTTGGGGGAAGTTCCCTCCCCTCTGCTGAGTCTCCAGGATGTCCGTGCATGCAGTGGCCTGGCTGAGTCACGCCTGAGCTGGGAGTCCGTGGTGTGGGGATGGGCTGGGGGCCTCCCATAAATCTGAGTTATTCCCACTCTGACAGCCCAATCGTAGTGTTGCTGCAGCTGCTGCCCCTATTTGTTAGTACACCCAGCAGGTAATTATAAATGATGTTAAAACATTCAGGCATTCGGGTTGCTCATTTGGCTAAATATTACCTGTCCTATAAATCTAAGTAATAGGTGTCATGGGGAGTCAAATGGGTTCTAAAACAGATGGTTACACTAAAGCATGCATAGATGTCGTGTAGGAGAAGGGCAGGAGAGAAAATGAGCATTCTACTAAAATACTTACCTTTCTGTTTAGTAGTGGCAAATGAATGGAACAGTTTTTTAGGAAAGAGTTGCTCTTTTACTTGGCCCTCAATTGCAGTGATCTAAATTAACGCCATTCACTTTTTATAAAATCTACACAGGCTAACATTATAAGGAACTTAGTCGTCTTTTGAAACTGCAGGAAGATAATAGTTAAAGGTTTACAAAATCTACATTCGATTAAAATATAGATCCTGAGCACATATCAATAAGATCGTTCATCAAATCGATGGCAGTGAAATTTGGGAGAGTTGGAGCGAAGATGCAGACTATGGGTGTACCTCCTCAGACCCAGGGGAGCATTTACTCTCTGAAGAAGTGACCGCAAAGCTTGGGAAGAATCCAACTAGTTATGAGTCTTCACCCCCGAAGACATCTGGGTGCACAGGGAGGTCAGGCAACTGTGGCCAATATACCTCACGTCCATCTGTAGGACACAGAGCTGCCCTGAGACCCTCCCCAAGGAGACCCGGGTCTGCTACATTTTCTGGGGACTGTCGGCTCGGGGAGTAGTGCCACACACTGCAGCCCCCTGTGTCGGAGGCCAAGGACGCACGGAGCGCAGGCAGAGCTAAGGAGGGAACGGAGGACTCACAGAAGAGCAGAAAGGGAAGGGTGCAGTGACACAC
>PVIA01007293.1:0-85371 GCA_004024845.1 Tonatia bakeri
AATAAGTAGCATAGATGGTAGGTAGAAAATAGACAGGGGGAGGGCAAGAATAGTATGGGAAATGTAGAAGCTAAAGAACTTATGACACATGAACTAAAGGGGGGGAATGGGTGGGAGAGGGTGGAGAGTGAAGGGGGAAAATGGGACAACTGTAATAGCATAATCAATAAAATATATTAAAAAATGAAAAAAATCTGTAGCTTTATAGCTTTGGTATTTGGCAAGAGAGATTTCTCCCTTTATTCTTACTGTTTTTCAAACAAAATTGCATAAAATCTATGCTCTTTTGTGGGTGTTTTCAGTGCTGCAGTTCTGTTCTGTATTTTTAAATGGAGATTCTTGTCTAAGCACTTTTCTTTTGTTCTCAGTGCCCTCCTGAGCAGTGGAGACTGAGCAGGGAAGTCTGTACAGTCTGAGGATGCCTCTGACATAGATTTCAGGCCACTTACAGTTCATACAACCCTTTCATCTCACTGAGAAGCAGTTTGAGAGAGGAGGAAGTTCAGTGTACCCTGTGTTTGTAAGCACTTCGCAGACTGTACTAGTGCTGCACAAGTATACAGGTGTACATGGGGAGGGCCAAACACAGGGCCATGAGGCATGTCTTCTGTTCCATTTTGCTGTTGATTCAGCTTCATCCTTCAGTTTACTTCTGAGACACGTGTAAACAGTGTGTGGAGCTCATTAAGCATCTACTGATAGACAGATAATAGACAACATTTTGAATGTGCTCTGTGATTTCCAACCACGCTATTTCTACATGTTGAGGTTTCAGCATATGGTCATGTATAGTTCAAAAGATGCTAATAAGAACATCCCAAATGAGAAACAGTGTGTTAACTTTTAATGACTTAAAAGCAATCTGTTTATAATTTAATTGCAAGGTTAGAATTTTTTACTTGATTTTTAAATATGATTTCTATTTATTTTGTTTATAGCATTTCTGTATTTTAAGAAACAGCAGTCTTGATCTCTTCAAGTCACTGTCATTAGAAAATAAAGGTGGTGCCCTGACCAGTGTGGCTCAGTTGGTTGGAGCGTGATACTGTACACCAAAGGTTGTGGGTTTGATTCCTGGTCAGGGCACATACCCGGTTGCAGACTTGATCCCTAGTGAGGGCGTGTACAAGAAAGCAACCAATCTGTGTTTCTTTCTCACACTGATGTTTCTCTCTACTGTCTTCCTCCCCCTTCCTCTCTCTCTAAAAGCAACGAAAACCTCCTTTGATGAAGGAAAAGAAAATAAAGGAAAGGGGGAAACAACAGTCAACTGTAGGGTGTGGGCCTTAATTGGGTCCTGATTTGTGCAAAAGAGGTGTAAAAATCTTTTTCTTTTTTTGACAACTAGAAAAATTTTTGTTTGGACTTAGGTATCAGCAAATATTAAAGAATTATCGGTCATTTTGTTAAGGTATCCTTTCCTTTCTGCTTCCCTGTGTTTGAAATTTTTGTAAATGCAAAAGAAAGAGACCTAAACAAGGATCATCCTAGACTTCTCACATTGTGTATATCCATTCCTGTTAGTTTCTGATTGGGCCTTTTTTTTTTTTTTTCCTCTTCTCTTTCCTGAGAATAAGGTGAAGAAGGAGGAGACTTTTAACATCAATACTGAGTGCTTTTGGGAGCATAGTGAAAAGCTCTACATATTGAAGCTTTATTTTAAATTGCAAGAAAAGGAGGAGGGGGGTTACAGTTTATATCCAGCCTTATATTCATTACATATCCCACTGTCATACCATATAGACAGAACCTGGAGTAAATAACAAGCCAGATACAAATATTTACCATATATAATAGAGGACTATGGTTCATACATATGCGTGTCCACAGAAAAAAAAGACTTAGAAGAAGAAAAACCTATCAGAACTTCAATAGTGGACTCCTGGATATTGGGATTCAAGTGTTATTTTCTTAGTAATTTTGTTGCTTTCCAAATTGTCTACGTTACTTTTATAATCAGGGGAAATTAATGTACGAAAAAGAGGCTGTTTGGTCTTAGTTAACTACTGCTCAAGTCAGCAAGCTCTGCTTCTCAGCTAGGACTTTACTTTTGCATCAGACTTTAGTTTGGCTTCCAGGAGTTTTGATCCTGATTAAAGCCACGCAGCTTTTCAACATGCTTATTTTTTTGAGTTCTCATAAAGCTAGAACCAAACCAGAAAACCCTGTAACTTTAAAACTGAGCTTTGGTTCATTAAGGAATATTTTTAATAGTTTTTTTCCCTCCTAATTGCAAGTATATGGTTGTAATTCTTCATTTGAAAAGTCAGAGTGGTGGTGTACTTCAGAGGAGGCAGTGAGTGTTGTAAAATCAAGTTGGTAGTGTCAGAACATCAGAGTTCTGAAGAACATCTGAAGAATGTTGGCTGTAGTTTGTAAAGAATAAGAAGACTCCATAGGTCACCTTTTCCATTTTCCCTAACAGGCACAGTCAGTGTGGCTTGTTCTTTTTAAGGGTTGAAAGCAACTAAACTATTTCTGTATCTTTAACAGATCATCCGACACTTTTTGAAAATACTTCAGGTGTCCCCCTGGCTGGTGTAGCTCAGTGGATTGAGCGCAGGCTGCGAACCAGGCATCGCAGGTTCGATTCCCAGTCAGGGCACATGCCTAGGTTGCAGGCCATGTCCCCCAGCAACCGCACACTGATGTTTCTCTCTCTCTCTCTCCCCCTCCCTTCCCTCTCTAAAAATAAATAAATAAAATCTTAAAAAAAAAAAGGAAACTACTTCAGGTGTCTGAGTGGAAATTTTAATGGAAGGAAGTGCATTTCATAAGCATTAACAATTATACTGGATGGTCATATTAAGGATAAGTGTCGTATTAGTGTTTTAGAACAGATAATGAATACTTCAGGTATTGTCCTTCTGGTCACAAAATAATGAAATCCAGAAGGTGGCTCTGATTCTTCTCCATCAAATATTTTTTAGTTAAAATCAACCATATGAAATTGTCGATGTTTGACCATTTGGGCCTATAAAAACAGCAGTTTTATGGTTTCACTTAATATAATACACAGCTTTTCCTAACTTATATGTATTGTAGAGCAAATTGGGTTTAGGTTACTATGAGGAGAGACCCTAAAAAAAACCCGGAATATATTTATAAAAAATTGTGTATTTATTCTTACATGGTTAAACTTCAGTCACCTTCAGAGTACTTTCCATTTGATGCAATACACCTCTCTAGACTTTTTTTACCACTACTTAAAGCAGTTTTGAACTCGCCGATTTTGATGCCTTTTAGTGCGTCTGCCATTTTTTGACTCTTCCACATTGGTAAACATTTCCCTTTGATGACTTTTTTTCATCTGGGGAAACAAAAAAAAAAGTTGCTCAGGTGAGATTGGATGAATAGGGAGGGTAGGGCATGGGGGTCATGTCGTTTTTGAAAACTCAGTACGGTGTGGGCAGGTGTGCTCATAAATCACCCATCATGAAATGGGCAAAGGCTTTGAAAGAGTCTTCAAAAAAAAAAATTCACTGAGGCTGAACACAGCCTCTCACAAGAATGCTGTCTGGGGCACTGATACAGATGGGTTCCTAGAACACTCACCTGGGGGGAGTCTGCACTACGAGGGGCCCACCTTCCATAAGACAATTCCAGGGTTTTTTGGGTCACCCCTCGGACAGGTAAGAATAAGCATCATTTTCGACAGTCATATACAAGTGAACTTTTTTTTTTTTTTTTAAGATTTTATTTTTAGAAGGAAAAGATGGGAATAAGAGAGGGAGAGAAACATCAATGTGTGGTTGCTTCTCACGTATCCCCCACTAGGGACCTGGCCTTCAACCCAGGAATGTGCCCTGACTGGTAATCGAACCAGCGAGTCTTTGGTTTGCAGGCCAGTGCTCAATCCACTGAGCCACACCAGCCAGGGCTCCAAGTGAACTTTATTCAGCCTTGCTTCTTGGCTGGTTTATTTCTTTGCTTCTTTATCTTCCTTAAAGTCTGAATTAAAGAGAACCATACCAGCTGCCTTCTCTCTGTGCCAATATTATTCATTGGTTTTAGCATTTGTTTGAAAAATAATAACATGGATTGGAACTCTAAGAGATTATTAAAATGTTTATTAATTTGTTTTATTTTAGTCTCAGATGCAAACATCAGTGGGAATTGTACCTACTCAAGCAATTGCAACGGGCCCCACTGCAGATCCTGAAAAACGCAAACTGATACAGCAGCAGCTGGTTCTACTGCTTCATGCTCATAAATGTCAGAGACGAGAACAAGCAAACGGAGAGGTTCGGGCCTGCTCTCTCCCACATTGTCGAACCATGAAAAATGTTTTGAATCACATGACCCATTGTCAGGCTGGGAAAGCCTGTCAAGGTAAGTGCCATTTTCTGAAATCCTATTGACAGATCTTAGGATGAAATTTGTCCTTCTTGTTCTTAGGCAGCTCTCTTATTATAGGGTTCCTGTAGCCTGCATCTCCATACACCATCCATTCAGATACCACTGGAACACTTAACTGCTAAGGAGAAAGGCAATTTGGCTTTATAATAATATTCTGTGACCTTCAACTGGATGAGGCTGTGCCCTGCATTTGTTCTTTTCCTCCTCCCTCTGTCATAGAAGACTTTTTTTTTTTTTAAGATTTTCTTTATTTAGAGAGAGGGAGAAGGTATAAAGAAAGAGAAGGAGAGAAGCATTAATGTAAGAGCGAAACGCCAGTCGGTTGCCTCTTGCATGCACCCCAGCCAGGGATTATTCCCGAAACCCAGGCATGTGCCCTGTGTAGGATGATGCCCAGCCAGTTGAGCCATGCCAGCCAGGGCTCTCACAGAAGACTCTTGTTATTTCTTAGGCATAGTCTTCCTTAATTTTAAATGTCTAGATCGCGGTTTTCTTTTGGGCATTGTAGCACACATATCTGCATGTACACACCCTTACCTCAACCCAAAGCATCTCTCTTGCAGCTGTGCCATGTGTTCAGGCAGTCAGGGCTCATTGCCTTGCTCCTCCACACTTTTGTCTTGAAGCTAATCAGGATACTGGGTGACTGTGACCTGGGGAACGGAGCACACCTTATCATCTTTGCCACCTCCTCCCTCCCCTTGAGGTGGTGACTTAGGCACATCATGTGACCCCTCCCGCCCTGTTTCCCCTCTTTTACCGTAGACCCCTTGATTCTACAGAAGAAAGTGTTTCTTACTAACCACTATCCTCTAAACTTTATCCTCTTTCCTTTTCTTTCTTGTGCTCATAAACCTTGGGGAGACATTCTCCCTATCTGCCTATCTCACTTTGTGACATTTGTGAGTCCCCAGCATAACCCTTGATGGGGAAGCCGAAGAGGGTTATGCCAGACTTTTAGGAAGAAATGGCAATGCTTTAGTATGGAAATGGAGATAAAGACTTAGAGGAACCAGGTTTAATTATCCTCTGAAGTGCTTTGAAAAGTGTCCAGGGGCCCCCTTCATAATCTCCACAGACTTCTCATTTGCTTCTCTATCTGTATTTCTTCACCTATAGTATTTAGATGGTTTCATTCTGAAACATACTATAACATTTTTATTTTAAATAATGACATTGCAGAATTATTTATTGTACCTTGCATTCCAGTTGTTCAGTTCTTCAGGTCAAATAGCTTTCTTTTGTTTTGTTTTGTGGGCTGAACCTTAATCACCATCATTCATAACATTGCTTCTATGGGAAGTTTTTGTTTGGAATTCTCAACAATCAACTTACAAACTTTTTGGAAAAATGCCTGTTTGTTTGTAAGTTGAGGACTGCCTGTACTATGTTATGGTTACACTTGTTACCATTTTCTTATGGAACCTGGCATTATAATTAAGGTGTAATTGAAAGTGTGACGATTTGGATAGAAAAATAACATCTCGTTGTTTTTCTGGTCATAGTTGCCCATTGTGCATCTTCACGACAAATCATCTCTCATTGGAAGAACTGCACACGACATGACTGTCCTGTTTGCCTCCCTTTGAAAAATGCCAGTGACAAGCGAAACCAACAAAGTAAGTGAGCATTGGGGGTAGAGAAGCTTGGAGATGAGAAAATAAGCTATTTCTGAAGAGAATACAGAAGTATAGGTAAGAAGTAGGGCAGAAATTAACCACAAAGTACAGTAGCAAGTGGAGACATACAGTGGAAAAGAATGAAGCAAAGCTTAACTAGTAGACAGTCTCAGTGTGCTCAGTGGGCGTGGTTGTTTTGCAATTTCCCAGCCACCTCCAGCCCCCTGCACTAGAATTAGCAGCAGCAGAGCAATGGAAGAGGATTATCACCAATGTGACCACTCTTCCTGTTTCTTGACAGATATTCAGTATCTGAGGATTTGAATGTCACCACTATAATTGCAGCAACTTTGGGGGTAGGGCAAGGGACACTTCTTTTAGAATTGGAAACCCCTAATCCTAAAATAAGTTTGGGGTCTGTGTCATAGACAAGTTAGTCAGGCTATAGAATACATGTTGACATTTGTGAGGTTTCCATCCTCCATGGAGTTGCAGTTCCCAGTCCTATTTGCATAACTAACAATTTATTCAGCACAGATGAAAGTCTGTGTCCCAAACTGGCCTCATTCTGATCACTCCCATTGTTTTGTCATCTTTGGAGTCATCTCTGTAGCCTTTAGCTGATTGATCAATTAAGCAGTGATCTCTGCTCCAGGAGGCTTGCCTGTGGCTTCCAGGGGTTCCCTGTAGGCATCAGAGCAGTGAAAAGATGTGCATCTCTTCCCAGTATCAAGTCCTTTCCTGTCATTTTAGAGGTAAAACTGTGGTCTTTGGATGTGTCCCTTATTTTGGACAGATAGGACATTTTCTTTGATACCATGTCACCCCTCTGGGTGGAGCTGCTTCCTGTGACTTTGAGCACAGCAGTTTTTCTCATCTGCCTCTATCTTGTCTGTGCCATCTTGCCACCTTCCCCTGTTTGTGGCTATATGTTCATCACTCTCATTCTTCTCGATCATCTTCCTCAAGACCCCATTCCTACCTGGAGAATATGTGCTGCTTTTCGTTCTGGTTGTTTCCAACTAGTACAGGGAAAGATGAAAAAGCATGTTTTTCCTAAGGGAGTAGAACACTGGTGATAACCCATGTGCTTTTCCTTTAAGTCCAGCTCACCTCCCTCTTGAGAAAAGGTCTAGTGAGTTGACTCTGCTCAGCAGTGTCCATGTCATGTAGGAGAGACATCTTGGGGTCATGGGCCTATTATTCTCCCTCCCTCTCTATAGAAGGATCCCTACTAAGTTTCCTTTCAAAGCCACTTTCGAAAATGAATTAAATTATTTTTGATTGACCAAAATTTCAACTAATATAATTTTTCAGGACATCTCTTACATAAAGTGAAAGTCTAGGAATCTGCGTCTCCTAAATAAAGTATTTAGGACAGCAGTTCTAGTATAGTGCAGTCTGTTTTCCCCCCAAGTTAGTATAAAGCCATTTTTTAATTAGTATATTGTGATGGTTACAATTTCTTCTGTTTTAGGATGTATTTCAATAATAGGCTTTTTAATTTTGTAGTTGTACAGTATTAATTCTGTGAATAATAGCTAAGACTTTATTCTGAACTTTTAATTTGGGGATGTGGCTTTTCTGGGACGTTTTGTAAACTGACAATTGTAAACTTTTAAGATTTCTCTTTTTAAGAAAACTTAATGTGGTTTTTATTTTAAAAAAAAGAAAAGAAACATGTGGGTTTTTTTTTTTAAAACATCCTTATAACTGCCTATCTGTTGTGACAATTAATCCGGTGCGTGCTCTGTGAAGTGGTAAACCACAGTGTTTCTACTAGTCATAATGTGAGGTGTTACCAGGGTGATTTTATAATATAAACTTTGTGCAAAGTTTTGGTAATTTTTCATGAAAGAAATGAAAGTGCTTATTCTAAAAATTTTTTAATGCTTCTCAAGTTAGGTTTCAACTTGGAGTGTATTCTTCTGGCTCTAACAGTTTTGTGATTATAGATAGAAGAGTTTGATGTGAGTGAGAAAGGTTCAGCGATAATCTTTTCTATAAAGTTTGTTGGTATTTTTCAACTCTGCTAAAGCAAATTGTGCTTATTACCACATGTGAACCCTGGGTTTAGGCAATAAAGAAGAAATGTGGATTCGACCTTCTAGTACCTTAAAATTGGCTTCCAGAGTCAGAATATCTACATTAAAAATGATGTGACTATGGTATTACCTGAAGGAACAAGATAGAGACAAGTCACTAGTATTAGCAGTCCTTGAGGAGAAGATCAGTGTTTGCTAGAGGGTGAGGCTTGATGGAGCCAAATTTTCAATAAAGTGACAATAGAAGAACATTTTACAAGTATGAACAGTGTCATCACAGCTGATATACCTGTAAGGGCAAGATCTGGCAGGACTCAGAAGCCCCTGTGCAAGTAAGGTAATTCAAGGAGAGGGGGACTATTTGTATTGAGGTGGTAAGGACCTTTGGGGATTGAGACCCAACTGTATCGGCCCATGGAGCATATGCCCCGTGCAGCTAAGTCTGTGTACTTTCTAGGCAGGGTTTCCCACAGTTGCTCACCTTACCTGGTGCACACATTCCACTATCCGACTTCTCTCATTGATGTCTCTATGGAGAGAACCTGCTGGAATTTCCTGTGGAGCCAACCTGATGTTTTTTGAAACCCAGACCATTGGTTACCTTTTTGGGCTATCCTGAAATTTTTGGTTTTCTGTTTTCTAAAGATTCTGTAATCAGTGATCTCAAGCTATCCATCCTTTTAGAGATAATCAGATTTTATTGAAGAATTAGGACTATTCAAAGAGTCTGTCTAATCCTAATGTTAGTCCTGGCATGTGACTTTCAGTAAATTCCAGTTCCCAGGGTGGCATGGAGTTGGAGCTGTGTGGACACATGACCAGATTCCCTATTAGAATACCTGTTGCCTCATCAGTGAGGTTTTTTTCTACTCCAAGTGTAGTCCTCAGACCTTATACACAGGCACTCCAGGGGGCTTGTTAGAAATGCAGGCACTGGAGCCCATCCCAGGTTCTCTCTATTAGAATGGGCATTTTTAACAAATTCCCAGATAATTGGTATGCAGATGAACAACTGAGATGCCTTTAATACCTCAAAGGGATTGGGTATCTCTCCTGGAGCTGTTTTAGAACTTTTGAGTCATTATCTGGAGGAAACCATGGGTTTCCTAACTCAGAAACCCACAAGGGCTGTCAGATGGATTCTATAGGGTCAGCCCGAGAGCCAGATTGAACCCATTTACTCCTACAGTGTGGTCCTGTTGACAGTGTTCAGTCAGCAGTCCTCCAGTCTATTGCTTGAATACTTCTCCAGGCTCATTGCCTGGCCTGGTTATTTGTTCTAATTTTAGGCACCTCTGATGGTTTTAAGCACCTCCCTTTATAATATTGAGTCCAACTCTACCTCCTTAGAACTTCTACCCTCCGTTAAGTGTTTGTTGAACAGACTTTGAGAGCTGTTCAGAGATCCTCAGACACCTCTTTTGACAGACAGTGGTGGAGGTGGGGAGCAGAGGAAGAACCTTAATGGCTGTAGGGACAGAGCTGTAGGCTTGTTTGTCCCTAATTTAGGTACCAGACAGTCATTGGTGGTGTATTTGATCAGAATAGTGTAGTCCTTGCTCTTCTGGGAAATATAGTGTTGCCCCCTCCTGAGTCATTTGACTTCTAAAGAAAACCTGTTGGAGAGTTTGTGCATTCTTGCTCAGTGGTTGCTTGATGGGAGACCTGCCACTGAGGCTAGGGTGTTCCGTTTTATCCTGTTTTGCACCATGCATAAGAGGATGCTGGAAAGGAAGGCAGATCCAGCACGCAGGTGCTATACCTGCAAGGCATTGTGTGAGACCAACTCTGCGGAGATGTGTGCAGGCCCAAGTAACTTCAGCACAACTTTTTCCTAGAAATCTAAGAGGTGACTAGATAGTATTTGCTTTGACTGGTTTGTGGTATGTCTCCCAACACCCTGACAAAGCTTTGGAAATTAATGTGTCAATTTTCATTTGATTTCCGACTCAGTTCAGTTTTATTCAGAATGATTGGAGACTGAAGTTCCTGGTAAACAATGCAAGTTAGAAGGGTATACTATGCATGCAGTCTACAATAGTACCATCTTTGTGCTTATTGGGGAAGGACTGCCTTGGACCTACATGAAAAGTGACGATGAGTCCTGGAGATAGCTCAGCACAAAACATAGCCTTTTACTTCGTAGGTCATGGGCTCCTGATTAAGCTGCAACAGTGGGAAGAGGTGGGGTAGTAGAGGTGTCAGGGAGTGGTTTAAAGACATGCTGGTAGTAGGAATGATAACTAACATAATACTTTGTGACATGACGGTTAATTGAGTATGTATGAAACTGTATAGCATTAGCTGTAAGAAGGGAAAAAAGATGTAAAAATGGTAAAAAGAACAAGAAGTTTTGACACTTGAGGTAAACATCAATAATGTATAAAATTGATTAATGTGGATAGCCTCATTCTTAATGCCACATAGATGAAGCATTGCTGTTCTTAGCACTCCTTTAACTTTATTTGGCCTGAAGAACTCAGTGCTGCAGTGCTGAGGGTGGGAAGTGTCCGAGGAAGGCCACTCACTCTGCTAGACTGCTACAGCTCACTTGAACTCTGAGGGGACTTTACAAGGCCCTGTGCTAGTAAGCACCTCAACATACAGAGTCAAGAGGAGTCAAACATTGGTCCCACCTTCAGCGAATGTGCGGAGAAGATGAGATGAGCGTGATCCTCCCTGATACAGGGTCCAGAGCTTCAGTTCTCTCCCAACAGACTCTGTGATCTATGAGTGCAGGATTGGTGCTCATCCCAGAGCCTAGCAGAGCCCCCAGCACACAGTGTCATACTTGAGGCATATGTACTCAGTTGGTGGAGTGAGCAAGTGAATATATGAAGTGTAAATGCCCAAAGAAAAGCAGAAACTCAGTAGGTGATGTGAGAATTCAGGGAAGAATAACTGCTGCCCAAGAGAGAGACTAGGAAAACATTCATGGGGGCAAGGTTGGTAGCATCTTGAGGTCCCAAAACAGAGTTTATGGTTGCTTTTACCTGATAACTTCCCTTGCAGTCAACCATCACCTCCAAAGTAGATATCTGTGTTCTCTTATCCTGAAGTAAGACTCACATTGGGCCTTGCTTAAATGTTAGATTTTTTTGTTTATACTTTGTTTTCATGGCTCTGATTGTTAGAACTATCAAGTTCCAAATGCTTACTTGTCTTCTGAAATGTATATATATATTTTTAGAAATATGGTAATGTTTTATATTTAGGAATAAATGCTTTTTTAACACAAACATAAAATACAACGATCGTGTCAGCAGTTTCCATGGGAGGCTCTGGTTGCCCTGGAAGTGACCTTGGACTTGGGAATGGCATTCACCCTAAGATGGGTTATTTTGGCTAAAAGGATGGCATTTGAGGAAGTATAGACAAAAGTGGAATATAATAGGGAGAATTTGTCACTAAAGCACAGCTATTGTATCTTTGCCTAGAAATGGAAGGCCATGTAGATACCCTGTTTCCTTAAGTTCCTCTCCCCCGTTGATCATTATGTGTATCAACTGTAGTCTGGGTCTCTTCTTTCTTATACTACAAGGTGACAGAAAAAACAAATCATCCTACCATTATTATTATTTTCCTTTATACATCTTAGTACTTTTAGAAGATTTAGCATTTTAGTTTCAGGGGTACAATGGGCACATGTTTAAAGTTTGAGGACATAATAAAAAAAATATATCGTGTATGACTTATTTTAGCTATGCATTTGTCATAAAATGCGCATTGGGAATTGCTTTTCACTTACTATAATAATAAGGTGCTTGGTGTATGTAATTGTGAGTAATGAGAATTAATTAATTTGAGATCTGAATATCCTTATTAGAAAAGTTAATAGTATGGAATGTGTAATTACCAAGGGTTTTTTTTTTTTTTTTTACACCTTTCAGTTTAATTAAGTTACTCTGATAAGTATTTGAGTTGTTATAGTACCTTTGATGGTTGAAAGTGAAAATATAACTCATACACATAATGGTCTGATTTTGCAAGAAGGCCTTAATGTGTTTTATATATTAAAGATCATATGCTATAGTATCATGTTATCAGCTGCTGTTTAAAACACGACTCTAAAGTTTGGGGAGGTTGGACAGAAAGGAATAAGAATCAATAGTATGCCATAAAACTTACATGGTAAGTGCTCGCCAATAAGGACATTTGGGTGGATGAATGGATAGACTGGCTGATGAATTGAACTTGAAATGACCAAAGATTTGCAAGTTTGGGGTCATCTGTCAGTTAATATTGAAGCTCTTGGGAATGGGGTTCTTTATATTGCCACAGATTTTATTTTTAGAGAAGCTAAGGGTGGCTGTTGGAGGCAGAGCCAGTTCCTGCATATCATTGGTGCTGAGGTGACACCTGTGTAAATGCAAGTCCTTGCAGAATTACCAAGCCTCTTTCCATCTATTAATTACAACTAGATTAGTCAGTCAATCAAGTATGCTCTTTCTTGACCAGCTTTATTAAGTGATCTCTGATATTATGGTCTGTTACTTGTTAAGAGAGAAGCTTGAATTTTCTTTAGCTCTTTGCTCCTCAACTACTGCCATGCAGAATAGATGAGTAGAATAGGATCCTTCTCTCTGCATACTTCCTTCCTTAGTAGCCTTGTTGTGATACTTCATGGCATACATAGAGTCTTCCCTTAATTTTCCCATAATTTTTACTTGCTCCGCATTAGTTTTTAAATCATTTATGGTCTTCTCCCTTTTACTTATCTTTTTTGTTTGTGCCTTTGTTTGTTGTTATAGCCATCCTGGGGTCTCCAGCTAGTGGAATTCAGAACACAATTGGTTCTGTTGGTACAGGCCAGCAGAATGCTACTTCTTTAAGTAACCCAAATCCCATAGACCCCAGCTCCATGCAGCGAGCGTATGCTGCTCTTGGACTTCCCTACCTGAACCAGCCCCAGACGCAGCTGCAGCCTCAGGTTCCTGGCCAGCAACCAGCACAGCCTCAAACTCACCAGCAGATGAGGACTCTCAACGCCCTGGGTAAGTGAAAGAACTCTTGAGAACTTCTATGTCCAAATGCAGTGATGAGAATGACAAGTCCTCCTGGAACTTGAGGCTGTTTCAGTTATTGTTTTTACTTTAAATTCACATTAATATATGTATGTATTATGGTGATGATATCTTTTAAATGATTGAAATAAAAAATTTCCGGGAAAAGGCTAACGTGTCCAGTGCAAAGACTGTTACAAGTTTGTAAAAAGAATAACATTTGTAAGTGAACCAACATTTTTGTTGCTCATTTGTGCCGTTCTTCCTGGATAGTTTTCATAAAGGTCATTTTCATATGGCTCAGAATGCAAAGTTTCATAGGTTATAACTGTGGTTGTACCCTTTTATTGACTCTTTCCTAAGAGTCCCATTTTTTTGGTAGGTAACTTGTTAGATGGTCTGTCATTTCTAGCAAATCTTGGTTTTGACTTATCCGACAGCTGGAAGTGACTGGCCAGGCCAGGTTAACTGGAGTCTCAGAAAAATCTCTCCCATCTCAGTATTCTCCATATACTAGTATTGTCTAGTGTCATCTCAACCCATTATTTGCCAGTGTTGGGTCTTTTGCATTCATATTGCCACAATTTTTGCCACCTCTGCACATTGTTTTCTCATTGCCTTTCTTTAAATTGACATAGTCCTTTTAAACTCAGACTTACACCAAGCAGTTACATCTGTCAAGTTAAATCAAGGTTGTTGTGCTGGTTTTGTTCTTTTCTTAATAGAATATTTTAAGGTTAAAAATGACTAATTAAAAACATCTTTGTTGTTTTTTGGAAGACAACTGCCATAATGCATATCTAACTTCTACTGGCCAGGACACTGGTTTGAAGTCCTGAGACCTGAGTTCTAATCTAACTCTACTCCTGTTATGGTATAATTTGGGATATGACTGTTAACTTCTATTATACACATACTTTAAAATGAATACTGTAGACAAATTGACCTTTTATGCTTTTCACCTACACTTCACATCTATGGTGTTACTTTGTGATACACAAGAAATAGAGGACACATATATGTGATAAGTCAGCTTAGTTGTTTAGGACATGATGTTAATAATGCCAGAATCAAAAACTGAAGCTGAAATGGGTCATTTCTAGTTTTTTCCCACAGTCACTTATATCATCTAGCCTCCATAAAAATGTCTTAGTTACCAAGTATAGTGGGAAGGAGTCAATTACCATTATTGAAAATATAACTCACAGAGTTCCTGCCATAATCTTTATTATTATAATTCATTAAGAATCACTTATTCATATGTTGGCTTATTTATCTGTTATCAGAACTCATGTATATCAGAAGTTAGAAGTTGATTTCTTTTCTTTCTGTTTTTAAAGGAAATAATCCAATGAACATTCCAGCAGGAGGAATAACAACAGATCAGCAGCCACCAAACTTGATTTCAGAATCAGCTCTTCCAACTTCTCTTGGGGCCACAAAGTAAGACCCATGTTTCAGTTGGCTCCTATTGGAGTAGCAATCATGTGAAAGTGGGCTGGAAATCATACAAAACTCCGTTATTTCTAAATGTGCAGCAGACAAAATAGTTTGGGTGGGGGCATGCTATTTTTCTTTTAAATTTAAATGTACAGCAGATAATAGATATGTTTTCGATTTTGTTGTACATACATCACCTGGCTCTCCTAACTTAAATATTTTAAAAGTCTCGCATGGTTGAAGGCCTTACTTAGATAAAGTGCATTTGAGTTACTTCAGTAGGTGGATGAAGTGTTCTTGTTCTTCCCTTAGCCCACTGATGAATGATGGCTCAAACTCTGGAAACATTGGAACCCTTAGCACTATACCGACAGCAGCACCTCCTTCCAGCACTGGTGTTCGGAAAGGCTGGCATGAACATGTCACTCAGGATCTGCGGAGCCATCTAGTACATAAACTGTATGTTCCCAACCTCACCCACTTTTGACAGAAACATTTTGTGGCTAATGTCATTGTGACAGTGTTGTGATTTCATCGGTATCTGATTTAATTCCTGAGTGGTCCCAGGTGACAGTACCCTGGTAGCCGAAGGGGGTCACATCCTATTTTAGGGAGCCACAGCCACTCCTGGTAGGCCAGAGAATTCTAGACCCTGTATCCCCACAGCAGGCATCATGGCTCTGCCCTGTAGGGGAGCATGAACTGTGACTCATGTCACAGCAGCCAGCACTCCCAGTGCAGCCAGATATGTCCTCTGAGCTCTGAGATGTATGAGGGGACTGGGATTAGCTTAGAAGCTTTGTCTCCTTTTACGGCTCAAGTTTATAGTTGTAGAGACCCCTGAGAGTTGGGGGTATTTGAGCCTAGTGAGTATAGATGGCATCATGCAGTCAGTGAACATACAGGAAGTTAATAGTTAACTTTTTTGAGCTAGTTAACTTAAATTGAAGGCAAAGTTAACCAACTTGATTTCCTTTTAGTGTTTTTCTTCATTATTTTAATAAAAAATTTTTGTAGTAAGTCCCGACCAGTGTGGCTTAGTTGGTTGGGTGTGATCCCACAAAGCAAAAGGTCACCAATTCAATTCATGGTCAGGGTACAAGCCTAGGTTGCAGGTTCAGTTCCCAGTCAGGGTGCATATGAGAGGAAACCAATTGATCTTTCTCTCACCCTTCTCCTTTCTCTAAAAATAAATAAATTAAATTTTTTTTAAGTTTTGTAATAGTTAAAAAGTAGGAATTCAAAATCATATTATTATATATTTTTTAAATTTTTTAAAGGGAGGGGCAGAGAAGGAGAAAGGGAGAGAAATAACGTGAGAGAGAAACATCGATTGGCTGCCTCTCATATACACCCTGACTGGGAAAGTCAGTACTCAGAAATCAAAGACATTTTTGTACATCAACAATGAAACATCAGAAACAGAAATCAAGAAAAAAATCCCATTTGATATAACAACAAGAAAAATAAAATACCTAGGACTAAACCTAACCAAGGAGTTAAAAGACCTGTATGCAGAAAATTACCCAACACTGAAGAAAGAAATCAAGGAAGACACAAACAAATGGAAACATACGCTATGTTCATGGATGGAAAGAATTTACATAATCAAAATGTCCATACTACCCAAAGCAATTTACAGATTCAGTGCAATACCTATTAAAGTACCAATGGCGTATTTCACAGACATAGAACAAACACTTCAAAAATTTATATGGAACCATAAACAACCCTGAATAGCTGCTGCAATTTTGAGAAAGAAGAGCAAAGTAGGAGGGATCACAATACCTGATACCAAACTCTATTACAAGGCCACTGTAATCCAAACAGCCTAGTACTGGCATAAAAACAGGAACACAGACCAATGGAACAGAACATAGAGCCCAGAAATAAACCCAAGTTTCTACGGTCAATTAATATTTGACAAAGGGGGCAGCGACATAAAATGGAGTAAAAATAGCCTCTTCAGCAAATGGTGTTGGGAGAACTGGACAGCTACATGCAAAAAAATGAAACTCAAGCACCAACTTACACCATACACAAAAATAAATTCAAGGTGGATAAAAGATTTAAATATAAGTCGTGACACCATTAAAGTTGTAGAGGAGAACATAGGCAGGAAAATCTCAGATATTTCTTGCAACAACATTTTCACTGATACGTCCCCTAGAGCAAGGGGACATAAAGGAAAAAATAAACAAAGGGGATCTCATTAAAATTAAAAGCTTCTGTGTGGCTAAAGAAAACAGTATTAGAATAAAAAGCAAACCAACCGTATGGGAAAAGATATTTGCCAATGATACCTCAGACAAGGGTTTAATCTCCAAAATATACAAAGAACTTACACATTTCCACTCTAAGAAGACAAGCATCCCAGTTAAAAAATGGGCATAGGACTTGAACAGACACTTCTCCAAGGAGGACATACAGAATATCCAGAGACATGAAAAGATGGTCAGTGGCATAGCTATCAGAGAGATGCAAATTAAAACCACAATGAGATACCAGTTCACACAGTTGAGAATGGCATCATAAAGCAACAAACAGCAAGTGTTGGAGAGGTTGTGGAGAAAGGGGAACCCTAGTGCACTGTTGGTGGGAATACAGACTGGTGCAGCCACTGTGGAAAAAAGTATGGAATTTTGTCAAAAAATTAAAAACATAACTGCCTTTAGACCCAGCAGATCCACTGCTAGGATTATATCCTAAGAATCCTGAAACACCAATCCAAAAGAACCTGTGCACCCCAATGTTCATAGCAGCATAATTTGCAGTAGCCACGTGCTGGAAGCAACCTAGGTGCCCATCAGTAAGTGAATAGATCAAAAAACTATGGTACATTTACACAATGGAATTCTATGCAGCAGAAAGAAAAAAGGAGCTCCTACCCTTCGAGATGGTGTGGATGGAACTGGAAAACATTATCCTAAGTGAAATAAGCCAGGTAGTAAAAGACAAATACTGTATGATGTCACCTTTAACAGGAACCTAATCAACAGAACAAACAAACAAGCAAAATATAACCAAAGACACTGAAATAGAGAACAGGCTGACAATGACCAGAAGGGAGAGGGGAAGGAATTTCAGGGTGAAAGGGGAAGGGTTTGCAAGAACAAGTATAAAGGACACATAGACAAAAACAAGGGGAGGGGATGGAAAATGGAGGGAGGTGGGCTGCAATGGGAGTAAAAGGCAGAAAACTGTACTTGAACAACAATTAAAATAAAAAAAATAAAAAATAGAAAAAAATTAAATTTTTTTAAAAGATTTTATTTATTTATTTTTAGGGAAGGGAGGGAGAAAGAAAGAGAGACATCAATGTTCAGTTGCTGGGGGCTGTGGCCTGCAACCCAGGCATGTGCCCTGACTGGGAATCGAACCTGTGATGCTTTGGTTCGCATCCCACGCTCAATCCACTGAGCTATGCCAGCCAGGGCTAGAAAAAATATTTTTAAAGGGAGGGGCAGAGAAGGAGAAAGGGAGAGAAATAATGTGAGAGAGTAACATTGATTGGCTGCCTCTCATATGCACACTGACCATGTTCCAAACATGTAGCCTAGGCATGTGCCCTGACCGGGAATGGAACCAGCAACCTTTACATTTGTGGGACCACATCCACCCAGCTGAGCTACACCAGTTGGGCACACAATCATGCTATTTTTTTTCTAAGATTTAATTATTTTTTAGAGAAGGGGAAGGAAGGGAGAAAAAACATAAATGTGTGGTTGCTTCTTGCGTGGCCCCAACTGGAGACCTGGCCCAAAACCCAGATATACGCACTTACTGGGAATCAACCCACCAACCCTTTGGTTTGCAGGCTGGCACTTGTCCACTGAACCACACCAGCCAGGGCAAAATCATACTAGTCTTGAGATGACTGAGCATTTATTGTTAATAGCAAAATATTGTTTTGGACTTATAGGTACATCAACAGGTTAGTGTTATCTATAGGGAATGCTTCATTTGTGGAGTCATATCCTAAATAAGAGAGATTGGGGATTTCTCTTAACAGTGTATGGCCCCTGTAGGTATGTGACCTTCTATTTCCATGTCATGTATAAAATGGCAAGATGATGATGATGTATTGAAAGTGGGTTGATAGAGTACGTTGTTTTTTCAGCGTCCAGGCCATCTTCCCAACACCTGACCCTGCAGCCCTGAAAGATCGCCGCATGGAGAACCTAGTGGCGTATGCTAAGAAAGTAGAAGGGGACATGTACGAGTCTGCCAATAGCCGGGTAGGTTGCCATATGTGTTCCAGCCAGCACAACACCTGTGGTAGATAGGACGGCATCTGTCTGGCTTACTTGTCTGGAAATGGGGAATGTGTTATTGTGTAGACCCATCACTTTGAGGTGGCTGACCAGAATTAGCAGGTAAGATAGGAGGTCCCTTGCACAACTCTCTTTTACCATACCACCACAACAGTGGTAAATGAGGTATACAGAATTGCATTTTATCCATGGGTGTCATCCATGTCCATGTGGGTGTTGGTTATAATGCTTGTACTGTGTCATTGCCAACACCAGTAAATACCCAAATAGATGTTCAATTGTGGAATGAAATATAATGTGCATTTAGTATCTTCTGTTAAGTTCTGTAGTGTAACTCGAAATTCATCAAGAATTTGGGCCTTTGGTTTATCAATTAGAAGTGTTGAATACTTACCTTTGCCAATGTATGTAATTAAAAAAGTTCATCCTTGTTTGTTAGAGCATACAAATCAGATCATTTGATTTTTGCAGTTTTGACTGTATAATATTAAATATTATTGCTTTTTAGGATGAATACTATCACTTATTAGCAGAGAAAATCTACAAGATACAGAAAGAACTAGAAGAAAAACGGAGGTCACGTTTACACAAACAAGGCATCTTGGGTAATCAACCAGCCTTACCAGCCCCTGGGGCACAGCCCCCTGGGATTCCACAGTCACAACCTGTGAGACCTCCAAGTAAGGCCTTCATTTCATTCTGTTAGCCCTTAGCCTGTTTGCTTATTTGTCCTGTGTTTGGGGTGTGTTTCTAAGTATGTGAAATTAGGTTTTCAGGTAGCCCACATTTTGGAGACTGATAGTGGTCATGACTTTGTGCATTCGCTTAAGCTTGGACGTGGAGCCTCTCTCATGGAGAGGCCCTTTAAAAGGTTTGCTAGCATCAGAATGCACAGTGCTTTGGGACCTGTTGATTGGTTTTAAGTTTGAAGAACTCAATGTAAAATTCCTTTTTCCTAAATCAAGGATTATTTTAAATAACCATTTGTTTTCTGCCATTATAGATGGGCCCGGGCCCATGCCCCTACCAGTGAATCGCATGCAGGTTTCTCAAGGTATTTAACTATTGCTGTAAATCATATTTTTGTTCATCAACAGCCACTAAGAATATTGGTTTTGCTTCCTTTTTTTCTCTGTATTTCCTTATAGTTCCTCTTTTTCCTTTCATTCCTTTTTGTTGATGAGCCGGATTCATTTCCACAGGCAGTATGAATATGAGTTGTATTTGGAAGTTAGAAGAGCATAGGAAAGATCCTCCAGGAAATCGGGAGTAGGATTTAGCTGCTGCTCCCCCCCTTTTTTTTGTTAAAGGAAAGGTCATTACTCTTAGGCAGAATCGCACAAAAGAGCATTGTAGGGGGGGGTAAGAAACATTTATGAATGTATGAAAGGAGAGTATCAGGTTAGTCCTGGAGCGGTGAGCAGCACTTGGGGCGGGGTGAGGTGGAGTGGGGAGAGTGTTTTGGCTGCTCTGGGACCTGTGAGCACAGGTTGTTGAGCCCAGCCAGGAGAGTTTGTTCTGAGTCTGCATCAGGCTAGGATACTGGAAGCTGGTCTGAAAACATGAAAGATTCTTTCTCAAGTTGAAATTCTATGTTTTTTCCTTTGTTAAAGCCGTCATTTTAGCTTGGGGGTGGGCATTTTAAACTTTTTACAGTTTTTGTCAAATTGAGACTTGAGCAGTAGGATGTTTTTACAGCTTGTGAGATAAGATGGTGACATTATCCACAAGATTCTAAAGCAAGGCTTTCTTCTGCTGTGTGTAGAGTAGTTTGGGAGGGGAGAAGAGATCATTTTTAAAGTTGCAGTAATCTTACTGAGTCCTGAAAAAGACATGGTAGATAAACTGATTTTGTGGAGGAAACTGTTTACAGAGGATTGTGGGAAATTACGAAGAACAAGAGGCCATGGTCAGCAGATGCTTAGAGGCTAGTGAGATGTCTTTCATAGTGTGACATTCTTGTGGACTGTGGGCAGCCCTAGGACAGCAAAGGTACTGCAAAAATAAGATTTTTCTAGTCTGTAGAGAGAAGGCTGAGGTTGAGAACTGGCCACCTTTGGATGCTTTCTAAACACTTGCAAAACTAAAACCATATTTTGAGTCTTAACTCAGATTGTAACAATAAATATAAACCCAGCTGAAGAGCTAGGAGCCCCAGGTAGGAGTTGGGGGATGAGAACAGGCTTTCTGCAGGAGAGAAGGCAGAAGCCAGATGCTTCAGAAGGTGTTAATGAGGGATTGACTCGGATGGGTGCACTGACCTTAGTTAACACCTCTTCCAAAGTTGGTGGCAGCATCTTCCCAATGTGGCCCCGTTTCCTTAGTCATTTTGACGCTTTCTGTGTAGGTTGCTGCCATACTGATCATTGTTTCCTCAGCCTTGTTTTTTGTGGCTTACCTGACTTTCTACCCTCATCTCCTCATTCTGTAGTGCTTCCACTCCCACCCCTACCATACCACCCTGACCACCATTGGTGCTGTATTTATGGAATATGAAAATTCTGTCACTTAATCATCATATCTGATAAGTGGGGTGACTTCCTCTCAGTTGTATGTGTTGAGACTGTGTTCCATCTTAGTTTGTTTAGAGTTTACTGGGTGAGTTGTAATTCTCTTTTCCTGTAGATAATTTTCCTAATGAACCATTGGGGGTATGTTCACAGGGATGAATTCGTTTAACCCGATGTCCTTGGGGAATGTACAGTTGCCACAAGCTCCCATGGGACCTCGCGCAGCATCCCCCATGAACCACTCTGTCCAAATGAACAGCATGGGCTCCGTTCCAGGGGTAAGTCCTGCTTGCCTTAACTGCTGAGAAGGCCTTGCCCAAATAAGGAGAATTCTCTAAGCAATGAAATTGTGAATTGTCTAGAATACTATGGTACCTGTTCCTTTGGATTTGGGTTATGTTTTATTTCCTTCATATACAAGTGAGTCAGTCTCTCTTTATCTCTCTCTCTCATCTTCATTACTATAGTGAAAATTATTTGTTTGACCATTATTTATTTTTATTGGAATGCCAAATTCATAGGAACTTGTGACTCTCTGAAAAGATGGGAGTTCTGTACGTGGAGTAGGCAGCCTTAGATTTGTGGCCAGGAGGGACTTGTCAGTGTCTGTTGACTCCTACAGCTTACTCTCCTGAGGTTGCTTTCTAGATGCTTCAGAGAACTCATAAGTGCATATTTTGAACTTTAAATTATAACATGCTATTGATTTCTATCCAGAGGACAATCTGAAGCTAACTCATTAGAGACTGCATGAGAAAGCAGGCAAAGTGCCTGGAAGCTGTAACGTCTTACTGAGTGGTGTTTCTCTTCGCAAGAAGTAGGGAGGATTTGAAGATTTCTATCTCTTCCAGTTTGAGTACTTCAGCCCTTGTCCTCTGAACCCTCTGTGATGATTTGTCTTTTAGATGGCCATTTCTCCTTCCCGAATGCCTCAGCCTTCGAACATGATGGGTGCACATGCCAACAACATGCTGGCCCAGGCACCAGCGCAAAGCCAGTTCCTGCCGCAGAACCAGTTCCCTTCGTCCAGTGGGGCAATGAGTGTGAACAATGTAGGCATGGGACAACCAGCAGCCCAGACAGGCGTGTCACAGGTACACTGTTGACCTTTGGGCGACTTACATTGATATAGCTCCATGTTCCTACTGACCTGAGCATGTCTTCTTTTGTGGAAATTAGACTTCTAGACTGCACGTTTCATTTTCATCTTTTAGCATCTCTTAATTGTTCCTCATTTTTGTCCTGTCATTTTACCTCGTTTGAAATGACTCTTACCATCTTGGGGATAACTTCATGTAAAAGTGGAATGGTTTGTGATGTTTTTATTTGTGTGCTTTTACATTTTGATTGTGGGGGTTTTCATTATTATTTTCTTGGTTTTTATTTGTGTCTTTTAAATTCTAAGTTTCATATGCAATCTTGAGAGGCATTGAATTTTAAAGTGAGTTGAGAGAGGTCCCATGAGTTCACTACTAACAATTGGTTTGTGCATCCTGTTGCCTGTCCCTGAACTGTCCAGGTGAAGTCAAACTAACTGGGTCAGTTGAGTAGTTGTCCTGTTATTGAATGTATTTTTACTTATTCAGCCTAAATCTGAAGAGAACTATTTTCCACTCATTTTACTACCTTTTATCCCCTTTTGTTAATTGTTACAGTATATTAGAAGTGCTGCTATATATGTATGTGCACGTATTTTAAATAGACCAAACCTTCCCCCAAAACATGTTCATGTTTTAAATTTTTTAACATGAGGTGATACTGAATAAAAGAATTTGAGAACATTAGATTTACCCTCTAAATGCCTACCCATTAATTCTTAATTTCCCTCACATGTTACTGCTCTAGAACAGGGATCAGCAAATTTGACTTTGTGGACTCTTTGTCTTAACTATTTAACTCCATCACTGCAAGATAAAAACAGCCACAGCAATGTTCATTTCTACATAAGTGAATGGGCGTGCTATGTTCCAATAAAATTTTAGTACAAAGCCTTGACTGGTGTGGCTCAGTGGATTGAGTGCAGGCTTGTGAACCAAATGGTTACCGGTTTGATTCCCAATCAGGACACATGCCTGGGTTGCGGGCCAAGTCCCCAGTAGGGGTCATGTAAGAGACAGCCACACATTGATGTTTCTCTCCCTGTCTTTCTCCCTTCCTTCCCCTCTATAAAAATAAGTAATTAAAATCTTTTAAAAAAACACTTTAGTACAAAAACAGGCAGCTAGGTGACTTTGGTTATGGGCAGTAATTTGCAGGCTATTGTTCTAGATTGGTGATTTGGAATCACTTTTTCAAAGGTCTGCAGGTATTCTGAAACATGTCCTCGGTTGAGACCTGCACTGAAACATTTTAGTATTTCAACAACTCATTTTTTATAAAAGATAAATGTCTTTTCTGTTGGTCTTAGCTGTAGGTGGATATTATGGAGCATGAAGCTAGTAAGCTGAGTGGATATGTTTGTTTAAGCCAGAACTTTCGACCGTTATAAATCAAAGTATAAGAGAGAATTGATAGTGTTAATTTTATTGGAAAGTGCACATTATATAATAAGTGTACTGCAGGATGAATTTTTGTAAATGGAACATGCCTGTGAAACCAGACCTTTTCAAGAAACCATGATTAAATTTTCATACAATTTAATTCTTTGAATCTGTTGCTGCATTTTCAAATGAGGAAAGTAATTTTAACATACTCTGTTCCCTCTGTTAGGGACAGGTGCCTGGTGCTGCTCTTCCTAACCCTCTGAACATGCTTGGGTCCCAGCTTCCTTGCCCACCAGTGACACAGTCACCATTACACCAGACGCCACCTCCTGCTACCACAGCCACTGGCATGCCATCTCTCCAGCATCCGACAGCTCCTGGGATGACTCCTCCTCAGCCAGCAGCTCCCACCCAGCCATCAACTCCTGTGTCATCTTCTGGGCAGACTCCCACCCCGACTCCTGGCTCAGTGCCCAGTGCTAGCCAAGCCCAGAGCACCCCTACAGTCCAGGCAGCTGCCCAGGTGACCCCACAGCCTCAGACCCCAGTTCAGCCCCCATCCGTGGCCACCCCTCAGTCATCACAGCAGCAGCCAACGCCTGTGCACGCCCAGGCTCCTGGCACACCGGTGAGCCTCTCTGTCTGTCATCTTTGGCCTGAGCCTCTTAGATGAAAACTTGCCCATAAAAAATTCTGTCATGAAGTTGCTACAGCATCTTGGTACAACCCCAAAAAGTAACTGCACTCTATTGGAACCATAATGAGCCCTGGCTGGTGGCTCACTTGGTTGGAATGTTGTCCCATACACCAAAAAGTTGCAGGTTCACATGCCCAGGTTGCAGATTTGACCCCTGGTTGGGGTGTGTGCAGGAGATAACCAATCAGTTTTCTCCTTTCTCTCTCTCAAATCAATAAATATATCCTCAGATGAGGGTTAAAATTAAAAGAGAAAGAACCATAATGAGCTGTGTTTTGTTTTCACATTGACTCCAGAGGCTGTATTTGGTAAGGCATGACTTGTGATGATCTTCTGTAATTAAGTGAGTTTGCAAAAACCAGCAATTACAAAGAAGTAACATGTGGGTCCTCTGTAGAATTATAAAACTATTTCTGTATAGGAGCAGTGTGTTTCCCATTTTCTGTCCTAGATGGATGTCTTCTGTGTTTCAGTAGTTTTTCTCTTAACATCACAAGAATGTAGTCACGCCCCTGATGTATGTGCTTTGACTTTGCCTATCAGCCTTGTTTTCAACTGGGAGCATTTTCTTTTTAATGACAGAATGGCAGACCCAGGTTAATGCTGCCTCTTACTCAGATCTGCCCAGTCCTCCATGCACCTGCCAGTGGTGTCCCGTCTGCATGCTTTCCTAGGCTGGGCTGTCCCACTGACCTGAGGCTGCTCTCTTGTCACCTCCACCTCCCTTCCCAGTTATGAAAATCTTAGCATCAGTTTTCTTATTAGTCTAACTTAAAAACACCTCTTCCCCTGAGGAATGAAGGTATTTATAAAATATCATAATTAATTCCAACAAGCCCAAGATAACGTTACTATTTTTCTCTAAAGCCTTTCTGACTTTATGTTCTTTATTTGTTTACTTTAAACTCCATTGGGTAAGACTTTCAAAATTTAGAGTACTTTTAGTGGTTCCTTCTCTTAATATTTATTTCTCTGCCTCCAAATACCACCACTGTTCCTGCAATTAACAAGCTATATATTCTTGTTCCATATAGGCACTTTATTCCCCTTCCTACATATATACGTATATATTTATAATTTAGCCTCTAACCATAAACATTAATGATCTTAGTGGAAGGAATTAATTTTAAAATAGGAGGTTCTGTGGCTTAGTTAGAAAAACTTGTAGAAAATAATTTTATATCCACATGTAAAAAGCTCAGCTGTTTCATCTCTGCATTCTTGGCAAGAAGTCAGTTGTGTTTCTGTGTGATGTCATCTTCCTGCAGAACTCCTATTCCAACTTTTGTTCTTCAGTTCTCACAAATAGGGATGCTTATTAGGTCAGTGTTGAGAAATGTTAACACAAAACTGTATTTTGGGTGAGCCACGGAGTTTAAGATCATTTATATTGGTTTCTTAACAGAGATAAGCAATTTTGGTTTTTCTACAGCTTTCCCAGGCAGCAGCCAGCATTGAGAACAGAGTACCCACTCCGTCCTCAGTGGCCAGTGCTGAAACCAACTCCCAGCAACCAGGACCCGAATTACCAATGCTGGAAATTAAGGCTGAGGTCAAGACCGAGGACACTGACCCTGATGCCAGTGAACCCAAGGGGGAGCCTGGGTCTGCAGTAAGTGCCAGGGGTCCACCATGGATGTCCCTGCTTTTTGTTTTCTTTTTCTTTTTTTAAAGATGTTATTCATTTATTTTGAGAGAGGGGGGAGGTAGGGAGAAACATTGATGTGTGAGAAAAACATCAACTGATTGCCTCTTGTGTACCCCAAATGGGGACCTAGCCCACAACCCAGGTATGTGCCCTGACTGGGAATTGAACCAGCAACCTTTTTGTTCACAGACCAATCCACTGAGCCACATTAGCCAGGGCTTGTCATATTATCCTGTTTAATCTATTTGCTACTTGAACCCATAAGGTGTGGCTGGCTTGCTTCTCTTTCTTTTCTTTTTCTTTTTCTTTTTCTTTTTCTTTTTCTTTCTTTTTCTTTCTCTTTCTCTTTCTCTTTCTCTTTCTCTTTCTCTTTCTCTTTCTCTTTCTCTTTCTCTTTCTTTTCTTTCTTTCTTTCTCAGAAATGATTTTTATTTTTATAAATACCTTCAGTCTTCTTCCCACTTTTTAACTGGAGGGGGGGTTAAGTTGTATGAGTTCTTTATATATTGTGGCAATTAACGCTTTATCAGATATATCATTTGCAAACATCTTGTCCCATTCAGTAGGTTGTATTTTTTTGTTGATGGTTTCTTTCACTATGCAAAAGTTTTTTAGTTGATGTAGTCCCATTTCTTTTTCTTGATTTTTTTCTTTCGACTTCCATGCTCAAGAAGATACATGCCAAAAGATATTGCTAAGAGTGATGGCAAAGAGTTTATTGCCTATGTTTTCTTCTAGTTCTGTTGTTTCATGTCTAACATGTCAGTCTTTAATCCATTTTGAGTTTATTTTTGTATATGATACAAGAAAGTGGTCTGATGTCATATTTTGCATTAATCTGTAGAGTTTTGCCAGTGCCACTTGTTGAAGAGACTGTCTTTAATCCATTGGATATCCTAGTCTCCTTTGTTGGAGATTAATTAATTGACCCATGCAAATGATTTATTTCCAGATTCTCTATTCCGTGAATACATATATCTTGTTGTTGTGCCAGTACCATACTGTTTTGATTTTTGTGGGTTTGTAGTATAGTTTGATATTAGGCAGCCTAATACTTCATATTTTATTCTTTCTCAAGATTTCTTTGGCTATTATGGATCTTTTGTGGTTCCATATAAATTTTAGGATTAGTTCTCATCCTGAGAAGAATTTCATTGATATTTTGATAGGAATCGAATTGAATCTGGATATTATAAGGACATTTTAACAGTATTAATCCTTCCAATCCACAAGCAAGGTATATATTCTTCCATTTGTTTGGTTTTTGTTTAATTTCTGTCTTTGGTATCTTAGTTTCAGAGTACAGGTCTTTCTCTTTGGTCAAATTTATTCCTAGATATTTTACACTTTATGATGCAATTATAAATGGGATAGTTTTTAAAAATTTTTTCTGATCATTTGGTATTGGTACAGTGTATAGAGGCAACATATGTTTTAGATTCTGCATCCTGAAGCTTTACTGAAGTCATTTATTGGTTTTAATAGTCATTTATTGAGTTTTACTTCTTCCTTTCCAGTTTGGATGCCTTTTATTTCTTTGTTTTGTCTGATTGTTACGGCTAGAACTTCTAATATTATGTTGAAGAAAAGGAGTGATGGTGGGCGTCCTTGTTTGTTCCTGATCTTAGATAAAATAAAATTCCAGGACCAGATGACATCTACCAAACATTCAAGAATTAATACCTATCCTTCTTAAACATCATTTTTTAAATGAAGAAGAAGAAAAAATTCCAAACTATTTTATGAAGCCAGCATTAATTACCCTGATACCAAAACCAGATGAAGACATTACAAAAAAAGGAAATTACAGGCCAATATTCTTGAATATAGATGCAGAAGTTCTCAATAAAATATTAGCAAGCCAGATTCAAAAACGCATTTAAAAGATTATACATTGTCCCAACTGGCGTGGCTCAGCATATTGAGTGCTGGCCTGAGAGCCAGAAGGTCTCCGGTTTGATTCCCAGTCAGTGTACATGCCTGGGTTACAGGCCAGGTGCCCAGTAAGGGATGCACAAGAGGCAAACACACATTGATGTTTCTCTCCTTCTCTTCCTCCCCCACTCTTCCCCTCTCTCTAAAAATCAATCAATCAGTCTTAGAAGAAGAAAAAAGATTATACACCATGACAAAGTGGGATTTATCCCAGGGATGGAAGTGTGTTTCAACATCCATAAATCAATTAATGTGATACATTAATAAAATAAAGGATAAAAACCATGTGATCATCTCAATAGATGCAGAAAAGGCATTTGACAAAATTTAACATCCTTTTATGATAAAAACTCAGAAAAGAAGATTTAGTAGGAATATATCTCAACATAATAAAGGTCATTTTTGACAGACCCACAGCTAATATAATCAGTGGTGTAAAGGCTTGCATTTCAGATGTTTGGATCATTTAGCAATTTTTTCAGTGCCATTTTTTATTTATAGTTGTGCAGAGTTAGGTTGTGCAAGGGATGTATTGGTTTACTAATTAACCTGTGGCAAAAGTTGAAACTGACTGTGGGCTGAATCCAGCCTATAAATGTGTTTTGTTTGGCTCACACAATATTTTTAAAGTGGGAAATCATAAATTAAACTCTAAGTTTTTGGATTTTCTTGAAAAAATGAGAAGCTCTGTCAGCATTGTTCTTACAGTCTTCTGTGGCAGCAGTCTGGGTGGGAGCACCAGCATGGCCTTTAGATGGGCGTGTCCTCTCCAGTTTGCCAGAGTCATCTTCACTACTTCCTGCCATCTCACACCTGACCTCCTGCTGCATTCATTTATTTTATCTGCCTGGCCCTCTGAGCAATTTGATTTTTTTATCTCTGTCCCAATTTTCCAGATTTTTGTTCCTAACTGGAAATACCTATATGTAAAACTATCAAGCAGGTGATAGTACGTATATGTGTATATGCAATTTTTTAAGCAGTCTAACATACAAAATTTTTAAATTAAGACTGTAATTGTACTAGCACTATGTTAAAGCAACCCAGCTGACACCAAATACTCTATTTCTTTTTGTGAGAGAGAGAAAGAATGATAAATGCAGCTGTGACTAGGAGAAGGTGTCAACAAGCCTTTCAATAACTCTGAGTTACAGGAAGGGTTCTTAATTTTCATGTATAATTATCTATATATTTGTTTTTTTCAAGATGCTGGAGGAGGATCTACAAGGATCTTCCCAAGTTAAAGAAGAATCAGACACAACAGAGCAGAAATCAGAACCAATGGAAGTAGATGAAAAGAAACCAGAAGTAAAAGTAGAAACTAAAGAGGATGAAGAGAGCACTGGTAATGGTGCCGCCTCTCAGTCAGCATCTCCTTCACAGCCACGCAAAAAAAGTAGGTTGTGTCTTCTTGCACTTACTGACCTGTGCTGCTTTGCCATTGTGTTGTGATTCCATACTGTGTATTAAAAGCTAATGCAGAAAGGGGAGGTAGGGTATAAGGGAACTAAGTGGTAATGGGGAAAAAAAAAGATTAAAAAAAAATTTTTTTTAAAGAGTCAATCCTGGGCTTTAAAAAAGCTAACGCAGAAAAAGAATTTCATCTCCCCTTTTACTTTTTTGCCCCGAGTAGAAATGGTGACACCAAGCTGGACTACTGCCTGAGGACCCATAGGTTCATGGCAGGAATGAGAAACAAGCCTTGGCTCTAGGGGGCAGCCTAGGGGCATAGCTCTCTTCTGAGATGACTTGGCTGTGGGATCATAGTTGAAATTGCATCTTAGTCTTGAGCAGGCCAAGGTTCTTGGGCTTTTTTTGACAAGGTGTGAACAACCACTGACAGATTTGAGCAGGAAGATGACCAAAAGCCATGGTGTTAGGGGAATTATCACGATAACCACACATGTAGGATCTTGTAGGTTTCTGCTGCTACAGATGGGAAACTAAGTGCCTAAAGTAATGGAGTGGTGGAGTGGGACCCAGGGAACTAGTGCAGCAGGAGAGAGTACGGGCAGGGAAGTGAAGATGTTTCGGGTTCCGAGCTGTGTGTGGTGAGTCAGTCTCACAATGCATGTGATTTTAAAAATCACATTGGAGAGGTGTCCAGAAAATAAGGAGGTGGCAGGGTATTGGAAAATTGTCAGGCGACCCTTAGAAATATGAGATTGGGGCTCAGGAAGTTCAGGGTTATAGGTTATACATTTGGAAAAGATGGTGGAAAAATGTTTGAGTCTGTTGTTGTATAGTTCTGCTGCTGGAAGGGACTCTGGCGATTATGGAATACAGCAGTTCTTAAATTTTTGGTCTCTGACCTCTTTATATTCTGAAAATTGAGGACCCCAGAGATTTTTTTGTGTGGCTTATCTGTCGCTGTCTACTCTATTAGAAAATAAAGTTATATACTCAAGTAGGAATTTTGTAACATGTAATTAATTTAAAAACATGTTACATAACATCCATAAATAACATATTTTTATGGGAAAAAAAGCTTTTCCAAAATAATTAGCAATTAGTGAGTATAACTGACATTGGTTTTACAATTTTGTGGCTCAGAGAGATAAGTGAACACAGCTGGATTCTCATATCTGCCCCTATCTTCACTCTCTTATATTACATTGGTTGAAGTACATGGAGAGAATCCAGTCTCACTCCAGTTAGGTAGTTGATAAAGGGAAAAATAACAACCTTTTCAGATGGTTGTGAATTGTTTTTTATTTTTCTTTTTTGATACTACACCAAAACTCAACAAGTAGAAGTTTCTTCAAGATGAATTGCAGTGTGAAATCTAAATCCTTAGCACTGAGTTTTTCATACTCTGACATTAGGATCCATTTGTCTGTCTTGTACTTTGTATGAATCCTTTTCCCTTGTGTGATTTTCTTTAATTTGTTAAATTGATTTTAATCAATTTAAAGGGAAGGGGGGCGGAGAGGGAGAGAAACCTCGATCAGTTGCCTCTCAGACACACCCCCAAGTAAGGACCAAACCGGCAACTAGGCATGTTCCCTGACCAGGAATCGAACCTGCTGTGACCTTTTGGTTTACAGGACGACGTTCCAACCAACTAAGCTACACTGGCCATGGTCAGCCAGGTGTCTTTTTTCCACAGGAGGTCAGTAAGGAATATGGTAGTCCTTGGCTCTGATGGCAATAAACTTAAGGAAATTTCTCAGGACTACGGTTTTCATCTCTCAATATACTTGATGCATGCCACTTCCCAACTAAAACATTAAATGTTTATGGTGTTTTAATCTGATTTTTAAGTTATAGTGTATCATGTATCTGTTGTAGAAAGTCTTTTCAAAATAGAAAGAGGAAATCTCATATCACTTAAAACCAAGTCATCAGAACTCTGCTGTATTTGCCTCTCATTGGTCAGTTTTCTGTGCATAGGATGTGTGTGAGCAAAGTGGGGTCGTCACACGCACTGCTGACTGACCTGCCTCTTGCCTTGGAAAATGAGGCTATTGTGCACGTTTTCCTGTGTCATTAAAACTCATTTGGGATTCATATGAATGTGCCATCTTGAATGTATTTGGCAGCCACTGTTTATCCTTGAATTGGTGAGAACAGAAAATGTAGTAGGAAATGGGATGACTTAGAGATTGGAAAAATGGACATTGGTAAATATGGGAGAGAACAGTATAGAACTTTGGGGAAAAATACTTATTTTTATAGCTCTGTCACTGTGCACATTTATGAGGTTATAGTGTAAGACTTTGTCTCAGGTGGTCTGAGTTTACTTCAGCCAAAATCAGGGAAGTTTCATCAAAGAAGGAAAGGTCCCTTCCAGTGAAATGATTTTATTACCACCATTTGATCACTGAAGAAGATTTGGGAGTGAGCTTCATTTTCTGTTACAACACAGTTTGAATGTTAGAATCCTCTCACTAAAGAAGCATACTTTACATACTTAATGTTATATTTTGCCTTGTAACATGGATGCAGTTTGTAGAAACCCCAACATTACTGTACTTGTGGGAAACCCTGAATTTGTAACATTAGAATGTCTATAGACTCAACTAAATGAGAACCCTTAGAAACTTCAAGTCTGAGAGAGAGATGATTCAGGCCCTCTCAGAAATGGCCCAGGCTTCCATCTGAAGTGTCATGAAGGAGGAGTCTGGGTGCCTTATAAATAGTGTTCTCTCCTCATGCTTTCTAACTGCAGTCTTTAAGCCGGAAGAATTACGCCAGGCTCTTATGCCAACCCTAGAAGCACTGTATCGACAGGATCCAGAGTCCTTACCTTTTCGCCAGCCTGTTGATCCCCAGCTCCTAGGAATTCCAGTAAGTTCATACAGTAAAAATATATTATAACTTTACCAGTGTAACTCATAAGTATCCATGTTTTATTTCTTAAAATTGGGTAAAATAACAACCTTGTTTGAAACACTTTTTTCCTAATGTAAAAATTAGTTTTCTGCCAAACAGTAATACATTTTTGGCTTATTGAAATGTGTGTTTCCCACCTGTTTTGTGAAGCCACAGGGTCCATGGAGGGGTTGGACTGTGTGAGAGGGGGCATGCCCTGGGTGCACCACCCACTTGCTCTGGCGACTCACTTTGTATTTGGGGTTTTATGTAAGACAGACTGAAAAATGGATTACAAAACTTGGTGACCATTAATTGTAAAACGCATGGGCCTCTCACTTTGATATCCTGGATAGTCTTGCAAAGGCCATGGTGACCCGATAGAGTCTGTTAAGTTGTATTACTATTTTTGTTTCTGTTTTTGTGTTTATCTTGGAATTTCATTTTGCTTGGTAGAACCAAGAGTGAATCTTTAGAAAAACATATTGTCTGATAAATTTGCTCACCATTATAATGTAATTCATTGCATGAAAATTTTTATTTTATTTTATTTTTATTATTTTTTAAGATTTTATTTATTTATTTTAGAGACATGGGGAAGGGAGGGAGAAAGAGAAGGAGTGAAACATCAATGTGTGGTTACCTCTAGCACACCCCATACTGGGGATATAGCCTGCAACCCAGGCATGTGCCCTGACTGGGAATCAAACCAGCGATGCTTTGGTTCATAGGCCTGCGTTCAATCCACTGAGCTACACCAGCCAGGGGTGAAAATTTTTATTTTTAAAATCTTATATTAAAAAGCATATTTTATTACACAATTCTTTTAATATAATTTTTCTTTAACTTTGCCTTTGAAGGAATTTGATCACATTTGAAAATATTAATTATAATTTTAGTAAAATTATGATCAGGTTATTTTGATTGTCAATTCTCATTTCTTGCTGTTGGAAACAGACATTGTTCAATATAGTTCTATTTTATTTTAAAAGATAAGGCTGGTATTTGGAATTTGGGCTATCCACTAGATTGAGGCCATTTTGTCTTTAAGGATTACTTTGACATTGTGAAGAACCCCATGGACCTTTCCACCATCAAGCGGAAGCTTGACACAGGGCAGTACCAAGAACCCTGGCAGTACGTGGATGACGTCTGGCTGATGTTCAACAATGCCTGGCTCTATAATCGCAAGACGTCTCGCGTCTATAAGTTCTGCAGTAAACTAGCAGAGGTGTTTGAGCAAGAAATTGACCCTGTTATGCAGTCCCTTGGATATTGCTGTGGACGCAAGGTACAGTTTAAACTCCCTCTGGAAAATGATCTTTCCTAGTTAATCCAGCAGTATGATAATACGGTAGACTCAACATTTTGGCCACACCTGTGTGCTCAGAAGTACCAAGGTGGAGTCTGATGTTTTGTAAAACAGTTGATTGCTTGAAGTGATATATAATGAATGATCAAAGGTAGAGGTGCTTATTGGGGAACGCCTTGGGTGAAGCATTTCTGCTTACCCATGTGTGCATTCTCTAACAGTAATAAATGTCTCTTAATTAGATGCTAATTTTGTAACATTATATCAAAAAATGTCTTTAAATAGCTGTGAAAATTGTTAGAAAACTATCTAGTATACTAACAAATAATTTACTGGTTGAATCTAACCCACCATAGTGGACTAGAACATTAAATGACAATAAACGGGATATATTTTTAGTGTCTTCTCCTTTGTTTTTGCAGTATGAGTTTTCCCCACAGACTTTGTGCTGTTATGGGAAGCAGCTGTGTACAATTCCTCGAGATGCAGCCTACTACAGCTATCAGAATAGGTAAGCATCAAGCAGCTTCCTGAATTACAGGACAAAGGAAGGTTTTAGGGCAAGGCATGTTTATCTGCTTATAGCCCAGGTACATTAATTCTTTCCTGAAGTTCCAATTAAAGGAGCCACAATTTCAGTGTTTCTTGGTCACTCACGTACAGGATCTTGATATTAAGGGATGCTTTTACAGTGTAAAAATTTAAACTCACAACTACTTGCTGCACTACTTGGATCAGGCACATTCTTTCTTAAGCCATGGTATAGATTCTAAAATGTAACCATATAAGAAGGAGCCTAGAGTTGAAAGTAACACTAATAAAGATTGGCATGCCTTTTTTGAGATAGTAATATAGTTGAAACATTGTATTTTGCTATTCCCCATGTAAATACTTGCCTAGATAATTTGGCCTGGACAATCTGATAGAAAGACTTGCATTGGTGCTAAAACCATAGACTTTGGTTTTAATTAGTAGAACATACAGAATGGGATCCAGTGTTTTATTGAATTCAAGAAAAAATCCTCTTATAAGATGGCCATTTCAGGGTTTTGTGAGTAGTAGGTGTGCATGAGTAATATTTGCCATTCTCTTCCAATGTTGTAGCTTATAAAGAATACATCTCCTGTCTTAAGTAGAGGGAGAATGAAATACTATTTTATGTTGATTCCCCACACAAATATGATTTTCCTATTTGGGGGTTGTTTTGAAAATTAAGCTACTTGCATCCAGTATTTTAAGTCGCCACATGTTGCCATAGCATGAGGGCGTTATGCCTTAAAGCACAGGTTATAAATCTTGGTTACAAGATTTATCCAGTTACATTGCCTCCATTTTATGAATCGGCAACTAGATTCTTTATGTGACCAAGAAGAAGCTTCATGCCTACTCCTCATCTTTGGGTTGAAATGATAAATATCAACATTAGGCTTTGATATTTTTATATTTTGATCTTGTTTGCTTAGTAATTCCATATGTTCTAGTATTTTGAAGAAGATGACTGGGGAGCTTTCTGTTATTTATTCAGAGGTTCATGCATAGGCTTGAATTATTTGGAATTTTGAAATTATTTTTCTTGCAATTATGTTTTTAAATTATTTAATTTTTAAAAATCTATATTCAATATTAATAACTTTCATCAAAGTATTACTTTAAAAAAAACTCTTGACCTAAAAATCTTTCAAGAAAAGGTTTCTAGCCTTGCCCAGCTTGCTTATCCATGTACCAAATGGTGCAGTGAAATGCTGGTAAGGGGAAGAGATGAATGCCTCAGAAAGGAACCTATACTGGAGGTGCAACCCGTACAACTGTCCTGCTGAAAAATATTTTTTTAACATTTGGAATTTAATTTCTGTCTGTTTACCCTTCTGTCAATAGAAGTATTTTAAGACAAAGTTAGAAGTGACACCATAGTCCTTATATAATGGAATCTCTCCCACAGTGACAAGTGTTCTGAAAGCTCTGGCCTGTCCAGTTAATTACACCTTTAGCTTCTTAACCTTCAGCACATCCCATAAAATATCAAGCCTAACTTTCCTCTTTGTGACATGGGCACAATAACACCTTCCCTGATAGTCTCAGTTGTCAGTCTTCAGTGAAATAGTGAATAGGAATTCACTTTGGAAACTGTTATGTGCCGAGCAAAATAAAGTTAAGAAATTTTAAGAGAATAGGTTAAAATAAACTGTACGCTGAAAAACGCCCCTGCTACTGGGTGCCTAACACAGTTTGGGTATAGAAGGAAGAACAGGGAACAGATTGCTTGCCACCATCTGTATAAAGTTTGGGGCCTTTCATTGTTGATTTCATTTTGCCTGAGTCCTTTGACCCTTCCTTTGCTGATTGCACAGATTTTCACAGTATTTAAGTTCAATAGAATTGAAGCATCAGGGTACACTACTTATCCCTTGGAGGAGGTTATTGATGAGGAGTGTGCATTAAGAATAGAAATATAAATAAAGAGTTGTTTTAATAATGTATTTTATAAGTATAGGCACACTACTTCTCAGCTTAATCTCACAAGGTATGCTTTTTAGAATACCAACTCGAAGAGATTTAACATGTGATTTTCAAAAAATTCTAATCCTCATCTGAGGACATTTTTTCATTGTTTTTAGAAAAGGAGAGAAACATTGATGTGAGAAAGAAACATCAATAGGTTATCTCCTGTGTGCGCCACAGCCTAGGCACATGCTCTGACCTGGGCCTTTTGGTTTGTAGGACGATACTGCACCTGAGCCACACTGGCCAAGGGAGATTAACATGTAATTTTAAGAAAGCACTGACCTAATTCTGTGCTGAGCATTTTGACTACTTACATTTTTAGTCTCAACTTTTGACTATTTATGAACACTGTGTTGTTCTTATGAATCATTGTTTTGGCACTTAGAGTTGTAAACTGTTTGGGCACTTAAAACAACAGAGACCAAAATCCTAGAGATCATTTAAACAAGTGAAAGTAATGTATAAACTAGAGTATGTTTACATCTTCACTTGTTTCCATGCTTTAAGGATTTGAAAGAAACGTTCGGACAACTGTTCTATAGATTTTTCCAGTTATTATCTATAAATAAGATAGATACTGTCTGTAGAGATCCCCAGTATTTGTATATACTGATAACAATGGTACTTAAAACAATCTGCATTTGAAAATTTACTCTATACATTAACTTACCCAACAAACTATGTAGTTACATTGTGCTAACTTTAGGCGCCCAAATGTACATCATCAGATTATGTGAAGTATTTCTCCTTTACAATTCCATATTCATCAAACTGCTTCCTTCACACAAGGCAGAATAACAACTAGGCTCTTATAGTGAAAAGTAAATATCTGAATAATTTTGTATTTCCGGGGTGAATAAAGTTTGGACTAGGTAATACGATAGGGACAGTCTGGCATTAACATCTGTCACCCAATAATTGCCACGGTGGTTGCAGCTGATTTGACTAGATGGGTGACAATGCTGTCTTCTGTGGGCAGTGGTCATTTCTCAGAAAGGTATTAGAGTGAGTCCCTGGGCCCCTTCCCACTCCCCTCTGAAACCTCAGCATGTCTCTGGCATTACTTTGAGACAGGCTCTAATGTGTTAATGCTCTGTCCCAGTTACTGATGCTGATGTTTTTCAGGGATGGGAGTTAGTTACGCGCAGAGTATAGATTTCTGCAGCCACTCCATGGGCAGCCCATTCAGCCATCAGTGATCTGTCCCAGGCCAGTTTCCTCCATTGGGTTTATGATACTTATTTCCTGGATATTGCTGGACTTGAAATCCTGCTTGAACAAAAACTAAGAATTTGTTCAGGGTTTTAAGGCCATTTAGGTTCACATGTAATTATCATGGCAATTTCATTTCAAAATGTGTTCAGTGGTACTCTTCTAGCTAGTCCACAGTGGCTGTGTGTTTAATCATAAAATTAATTGGAACACTCAATTCCTAGTTTTACTTTTAAAAGGGAACTATTTGGCATGAAGGAGGTATCTCTTTTCCTATTGTTCTGATTGCCACTGAATTAGTTTATAGTTTCTGTACTTTGATTCTTTCTTGCCAGTGATAATCATGTCCTTCTGCATAAGGAATTTCTTTTCACTACATGATATCAAGGTCTCTACAGAAATATTTAGAAAATAGTGAATAGCCAGAATATTACTGTAGTTCATTCAGGAACAAAAGATAATACACAGGGGTGGGCAAATGTAGGTTGAATTGCCAGACATCATTACCTAATAGGTAAGTCATGAGTAAGGATACTAAATAATAGCAATAATAAAAATAATATAATAATTATGAAATAATACAAGAATAAACTGTTTTTGCATACTTAAAACCATGAGCCGACTTTTGCCCACCCCTCTATGTAGGTATCTATTTTAAAATAGCAGTGTTCATCTCTTTGTTTCTGGTCAAAGTTTTTAATGTTGGCAGAATTCACTGATTGACTTAGTCCTAAACAAACAGGTCCCAGCAAGAAACTTTGATTAATCCAGTTGTTACCCACAGGGAATCTGTCATGTTCCTCATCAAAAAATTGAAAAGTTGTGTAATCTTGATGTGTGTGCATGCTCTAAAGTTTTATGCTTTTACTTTACTGTGTGTATTTAGCCAGTGAAATATAGCAGACAAAATGTTCAATATGTTTAAGATTAGAGCTAGAACTTGTGGGAGACCTATTTTAGTAATGAAGACAAACTGGCCAGGGTGGTGCCTGACTCTCTTGGTCATTTGTAGCCAAATGTGTTTGTGCGTGTGTGCGTGCACACATGAGAGCATGAGTGAAGCTGCAAGCTGCCGCATCTCCTTCTGTACTCTTGGTTCAGTGTGGCACTCCAAGTCTCGTCATAGTGTCTTTAACACTAATCCTCTCAGCACCTTGTAGACATAGTTTTGAGCACTAAAACCACATTTTGCTGTGCTGCCGTCGTTACCTTATACTCATCCTTTTTGCTTGTATAAGTCATCTCCATTCAGCTTGTTTATTTTTACAGTATCCTTGTGTGCCCATCTTGTTTTATATAGCATCAGCCTGCATTTTTGTTGATTTCTCATTTGTGTCCTTTCCAAACATTTAATAGTTTTTATTTTATTCTTATTTGCTAGCTTGAGCTGAGGCTCTGTATTATCTTACAAGAAATTGGGGTTATGGATAATTTCTCAAATGCAGATTGTGCTTTAAAGATTAACTCTCTAAATTTGCTAAACTTGGATTGTCACCAAGTCAGAGCAGTCGATCACTGAGTATCTCAGATTGGTGAATGATTGGTCCCAGTACCAAAAAGTTTAAAACAAAGCTTAGAATTGAAATTTTTAAGTCTTTAATTTTGTGCATGGATCTACATATATTGTATTATTTATACAATATATCACAGTTTTTTCTCTGTGTTTCTTATTGATAAATGGCTGGAAAGTCTTTGACCCCGATTGCATTTCTGTTAATTGTTTGTCTAGAAAATGGATTTGGTTTCATTTGTATTGTAATCTAATTTAAGTGATTAACATGAGGAAAAAGGCAGGGAAAAAATTAAAACCAGTTTTGGGTGCTGAACATTTTTATACCTTTAAAGATCTGGCTTAAATACCAGAAAGAAAATCTCTGAATTGCTGTCAAGCATAAATTTTCTGTTTTGAAAAATAAGCTATTTCAGTTTAAATCACATTTTTAAGGCCTTTTGTCAGACTCTTTTGTTCAAAGTAAATTTTTCCATATCAAGCCCTGAAATTATATTTGATTTTCTCTAAGTAATAACAAAATCCAAACTCCTAAATTTAAGCTCCTTACAATTCTAGTATTAACAACTCCTTGCAAACACTTGCATCTTGGAGCTGAACCGAGACCAGTCGTTGTTAGTGATGATGGCCTGATATGTGTGCAATGAGACCGAATGCTAATCAATGCTTTGCCTTGGCTTTCTGCTCTGTGTTGTCTTGGTGTTTGCGTCTTACCTCTATGTCTGTGCTATTTGTTCCCTTCCCTGTTCTCTAATCCTGCCCTTCCCCACCTGCCCCTGTTCCTCTCATTGTTCTCACTGACCCATCAATCAACCAACAACGTTCCCCTTTCGTCGTGGTGATCTGCCCTGCTCTGATTGGTGGCTTCGTTGCTTGGGTGGCTGTGTGTTATGATGGACCAGTTCACCCAAGTATGGCCTTCTTGCTGACAGGTATCATTTCTGTGAGAAGTGTTTCACAGAGATCCAGGGGGAGAATGTTACCCTGGGTGACGACCCTTCACAACCCCAGACGTAAGTACCATCCTGTCATTTTTCTCGGGGGTGACTTGTAATTGTTTTTTTGTCTCTTGTCTGTGAATAAAAGGGAAGCACCACTACTGTTTTGACTTGTGTGTATTGTATTTTCTCATATTAACTATGCTCACTTTAACATGTAGCTGTTTTAGCCGAACACCAGTACCACTTCTGTGTTCTTCCCTCCATTCGAGACTGCAACCCACCCATGTAGTTTGCTGGTCTCTCTTGACCTCGCCCTGACCCTTATTTTAAAGCACTTGGCTTTTCCTAGTGGTTGTCATCCTCCATTTTGGGAAATTGTAAATTTTCTGTTAATACCTGAGAAACCAAGTAACCCTATTCACAGAACTGGCAATAGCACAAAATAGGTCGTCTGTAGCTACCTTCATCCTTTAGGTTGTAAAGCTAATAAAACACAAATAATGAGCTCCCAGAGTGTGAATGTGTCTTCCTTTCAGGAGGCTTGACTCTTGCTCACTAGGTCCAATGCAGATAGGCCTAGGTGGCTCGTTCATTCCTTCACTGAGTCCATCTTTTCCTCCTGATACCTGTCCTGTGATGGAGTTATTTTTCAGTGGTTAAATGTCCAGAATGTGGCAAGCAAAAGCAAATCCACAAAATTGGATGGTCAGCTCATTTATATGCTTAAGATACCTAAAAACCTGCCAGCCACCATGTCTACCCAGGACTACCAGTGTTCCATGTTACTCTTTTCTGTCCAGACTCTGTCACAATTCCTGTCATGCTGGGTAGTCTGCTAGTGTGATGCCCCCCAAAGTCAGCAGGGCTTCCCAATGAAGCAGTTTCCAGCAGTATAAGACACTTACTCTGCAGATCAAGGTTACTTCATTCAAGTGCAAAACAAACCATAGCTACTTGTAAGACATACAAACCAATATGACAGATATTCTACCTGTTCCCTTTATTTTTATACCCCTTACATCCTAATCTTTTAGTCCTATTGCATGATTAATAATTGTGTAAATCTGTAAATCAGAAGTAATTCAAATATACACTGATCATAACAAAAGGACAGTAGAAAACACTCAGCTCTTTAAGAGTAATCCCAAGTACATGTTGATCTTGTGTCATTGAGGGAATACTGTAATTAAAAGAGTTGGTTACACCAATATTAGTTAAATTTAGTAGCCACTCACCATGTAGATTTGATTGAAAATTAACAGGCTTGAATTTCAACACAATTTTGCCATCACATTTTGACTAGTCTTAATTAAATGTTGTAGTAAATGTTGATGGTGGGTGGGCGGAAATGTTCCAAGGAAGGTAGAGAAAAATAAATGTTAGTGTTTTCTGTGGAATTGAATCTTATATGCCCGTGTCATCATTGCATCTACTTGAGGTTTTAGCTGACCATTTACTTTTCATTTGAAGAACTAGTTATAAAATAATATCCCAGAGACTATAATTTATACTCAACAGATAAATTCCATTAACATTTTTCTTTTTTTTTTTTTCCTAAACAAGGACAATTTCAAAGGATCAGTTTGAAAAGAAGAAAAATGATACCTTAGATCCTGAACCGTGAGTATATAGCTCTTTCTTTCTGGCTTTCAGCTTTTAGTTTCAGGTCAGGGAAGTTCATCCTTATGAACAGGTTGTGGGATGGGGCATTGGAAATACATTGCCCTGGTTGGAATTTTATTGCATGATGTTATTTCAGATATAGATTATCCTTTAACCCACACAAAACGTGTGTCTTTGTAACATGCTCTCCATTTACTGAATTTTAACAATGATAAGATGAGGTGGATGTTTGGTTCTATTAGAACCTTTCTGATAGCTTGGTCTTTGGTGTTTTTAAGAAGCCATTTAGTGTGAATCTTTAGAAACCAAAGGTAGGAATATTGAGTGGAGTAGTGCTAATATCATTTAAAGGGAAATTTCAGAGAGAAAACCTCTTAGAAACCACTTTCTAAAAAATAAGTATTGGGAAGCCTGGTGTATGTTCTTGCCACTGATCTGACTTCCCTCCATTGCTTACTGAGAATGCTGTATCTGCAGTTTGCTCTGTGGTGGCCCCTAAAGAGGCCTCCAAGCTCCTTCAGTGTGACAACCCCTTTTAGATCCCCAAAGCTGAGTCCTGAGAGCACCCCAGTGTGCGGAGAGGCCCCTTGTATCCTGTTGCTGTGGTGAATGCTCTTCAGAGCTGCTTGGTGAGCACAGGCGCCATTGGATGTTTGGGAGAAGTGGCTGTGGCACATCCAGAACCAAGAAACAGATCCTCCTCTCTATTGGCCCCAACCTCCCCAGCTCTAGGGAGACCAGTCGCTGCAGTGGAAGACACAGACTCCCTACCGAGGCCTTATTTTGGAGCCTGACTTGACTATTCAGAGCTTGCTTAGTTTATTCTACTAGCAGTGCCCAGGCTGAGTACATGTTGACTGCCAGAGCTCCAGCCTGAGCAAAGTGCCTGGTGCATGAGGAGGTACTTTCCCAGATATTTAATGACCAGTGGATGGTGTTTGTCCCAATTGTCCATCTCCCTGTTCACATTATGTCCTTCCCTCAGTTTTTCAGTTTCACTACAGTTTATATTCATTTTTCAATTTCAAGACATACTACATTGGAATACTCGGTGCTGGGCAGTAGGCTACACACAGGTGAATCAAGGGGGCAGGGCTCTGTTCTTCAGTACAAGAGACAGGTGGATCATAGCACAGACAGCAGAAGGCAGTAAGATGGTACAAAGGTGCACAGCCCTGTCCCAGGGCATAAGGGTGTCCCAGAGAAGGTGATGCCCATCTAGAAGCAGGTGTTGGGGAAAGGGAACAGTATTTCAGACACAAAGGAGTGAAAGAACACAGTATGTTCAACAACACTGCAGATAAGGTCAAGTGGTTGGTAGGTAGGAGATGTGGATGGAGCCCCTTGAGATGCAGAGGGAAGATACTAGGTGCAGGGAGGGTCACATTACTGCTCTTTGACATGTAGATTTCCTCCTGGATGTACTGGGGAGGCTTGGAGGGACATCATTGGTTTCTGTTATGGAAAGACCACCCTGGATCTGTGAGGTGGATTGACCAGAGAGGAAGGCTTTGCTTCCTGGTAAAGAAGCTAGTCAGGAGACTCAGGAGCAGCTTAGGTGGGCGGCGGAAGGCCGACCTGAACAACAGCCTTCTCGTGGAAGGGACCACACTGTGGGGATGAGGAAAGGCCAGTGTAAGTGACAGCTTATGTAACTACATGAGCAAAAATACAGGAAAGGAAGCCAATCAGTTGGTTAATATTTAATAGAAGGAGAAAGAGGTTAAAATGCAAAATTGATAGAATGGGGCCTAGAACATATAATGTAATTTTTCACATTCCTTTTTTTACACATAGGAGGGAAAGGTTAAGAATAGGGTATCTGGAGTAGGCACAGAAACTGAAGTTACTGTCTTCTGACCTTTTAAATTCTTAACTCAGGGATGAGCTCAACTGCCAAAATTTCAGAGAAGGAGCTGGTTTGGGGTGATGGAGCACTTGAGGAGGGAGTGAAGGTTCAGAACAGCCACCAGAGAGAGTGGGGGGAGGGGAGGAGGGCAACACAATGCAGGATTCCCAGAGAATATTCAAGACAAGCCAGTTAATGGTGCTGCTGTCTTGTATGTGTGTCTTCCTCCAGTAGACAGAAAGAGGGAATCTGGGTTAGACTCTATTTGTGGTTGAAGCCTTGCTCAGCCAAGGACAGTGGAAAGATCAGGCAGGGGCTTGATAGACAACAAATGAGAGCATGTGTCAGGTTACAGGGCTCTCAGCATCCAGGCTGATTGGAAGAGCCTGAACCCAAGAGAATTTGGGGGAAATGTGGTACTTTCTTGCCCCTAAAGGCTTCAGTCAGGTGTAATTTGTGGTGATGGCTGAGGAAGTGCCTGAAGAAATAGGCTGACCTTCAAGCATGTTGATGATTAAGATTTCCAAGTGAGTTTGGGTGGGAGTGCAGCAGGGGGCAAGCAGCTCAGTGTGTCCTTTTGCTCTCCAGTGTGTACTTGAATAAGAACTGTCACTTACTAGTCAGCTTGGGACTTCCCACCTTTGTGACTGACTCAGAGCAGGTATTTCCTGTGCCTAGGTGTAAGAATAAGTGTTTATAATGCTGAAAATACTGTTCTCTGTTACTTCAGTCAGTTTAGGCTTGTGCAATTACATAGAGCAAGCATTGGTCTTCAAGATGTGTAGTAATGTCAGAAATCATGGCCCATAAAATGTGCTTTTATCATAGGACTTTTTAAAAGTAGAGTTTCGTTCCTGGTTGCAAAGGAGATTGGGAGAAGAGCAGGATGAAGCATTTGTACAAAAAAGGGGGCAAAAGTCAGCTTTTTCTATGGAAAATATACTGATGAATCATTTTAAAATACAGCTGAATCAATCAACAGGTGCACTGATGCCAGATACTCAAAGTAACCAAGAGGACAGGTTGTGAACACAGTACACAAGCTCATACAGACCACTCTGTTGTGTGGTTCTGCGAGCATTTCAGTGTGCTTTCTTTGTCTTCCAGTTTTGTTGATTGCAAGGAATGTGGCCGGAAGATGCATCAGATTTGTGTTTTACATTATGATATCATTTGGCCATCAGGGTAAGTAATTTCCTGTGATCTTGGGAAAGAGAAAGCAGTTTTACACAGTGGAGGGGAGGGTGCCTGCTGCTGCTGCATTTCATTCATTGTTGTCAGCAAGAATAAAGCAATTAAGATGGATGGCAACTGGTTCTAAATTTTTTAAGTCTTTAAGTGTTTGCCTGCTTTAGGAATTACAGAATCAAAGCAGTTTTCCTCTTTACTTTTGTATAATGATGTGATTTAACTGCCAACAAAGTGTCCTAATGTTACATTTCACTGGTTTGGCAACACATACTGTTCTTTATAATCTGATCACACCCATTATGTTTTTGCAGCTTTGTTTGTGACAACTGCTTGAAGAAAACTGGCAGAACTCGAAAAGAAAACAAATTCAGTGCTAAGCGTAAGTTATGGAAGGATTTCTGTTTCCTGGTCTGTAGGTCGTAGAAGCTTACATAATTATCCCAGTTTTCCTTTGGTTCCTTGGAACACGTCACTTTGAAGCTCGCTTGTCCAGTGTTTTTGTTTGTTTTCTAATACTTTGTATTTTGTCTTCCCCTTAGCATAATTTGTCCTGATCATTATATCAAAGTCATCTTTATGAACAGTCCATGTTTTAGATGAAAGTTTAGAAAGCCTAAATATATAGTAAACTGGAATTCTGAGAGAGAAAATTTGTCAGCAGATCATTCTCAAGTAGCTTAGAAGTAAGACCCTCCCCCAAACACACACACATACACAGATGTTCTGTCTGAGCAACACAATTAGCCCTGAGCCCGTGTATGGGCAGCTGCTTGCCCATCACTAGGTATGGACCCTGCTGTTGTGAGGAGTGACCCTCTTGGGTTCCCTGAAGACTAGCCACCATCCACCCAGCACTGGCAGGAGCCTGGCAGGAGACTTGTTGGGAATGTCACTACTGCATTTAGAGTGGCTACTGGTATCTTGATGATAGCAATCTGTTACTACTAAAAGTAACTTTTCATAGGTAGTCGTGATTTTTTTAATAGGTAACATTTTTTAAAAGTGTACAATATATAACCTTCGTCCACTTGGCTCTCGAGTACTAGGGTCCGCCTTCTGCCACAGGCTCGCCTTGTGGTGAGTTAATGGTGCACCTGAATAAGAAGCTACCTGTAGCAGCACCTTAGAGCGCACCTGTGTGGTATTCCCTGCAGTTCTCATTTTTCCAGCAAGACAGGTGACTAACACATTGCTCAGGGCGTCTCCAACAAGACCCAGGCCATCTGAAGTGCTGGGAGTAGAAGAGAGATGATGGGATGGAGGGAGAGGTCACTTGCTGGAGGCAGGGAGGAAGCTACTCTATAGGCTACCAAGTCATTGTCAATTCAAGTTTGAACACTGTAGTTAATAAAGTCCACAGTTATCCTATAATTTAAACTCACTCGTGTAAAATATTTTTGAAATATTGATGAACTCATTATTGTAACATTTCTCTGTAGATTAGGGTTTCTCAGCTGAGTCACTGTTGATATTCGGGACCAGATAATTCTTTGTTACGGTGGCTGTCCTGTGCTTTGTAGAATTTTAGCAGTATCCCTGGTAGTGAACCCACTAAATATCAATAACCCTACCCCAACCCTCACCCTCATGAGTGGTGACCATCAGAAATGTCTCCAGACCTTGCCAGGTGTGTCTTGGGGGCATAGTTGCCCCCAAGTGAGAACCCCTACTTTAGAGTGTCTGTTCTGAGTGAGATTACTAAAGCAATTAGCAACTTTGAAACATTTGCCTAGGCCAAAGCTTCAGTGACCAAATCAAATTGCTAGGAGAGCTAGGCCTCACTAGGAGAGTAGCTTCAGCCAGAAGGTACAGAATTGGAACAGGGTGCAGGTCACAGAGGAGCTGGAGAGCTGGCCTATCTCTGACCCCACCCCATTGTCCAGAGAATGGTGGAGAAAGACATGTGGACCATTGGTAGATGAGCTTTAGGGTCTAAGATACAAAACACTTGCTTACAGAAAAGGACCTCAGAAATCTAATGTCACCCCTTATTTTTGGTTTGAATAGTCTGCGAGGTTTTGTAGATCACAAAGGAAAAGTTGCTTCATTCACATTTTCACTGACAACTGGAAATGTCTTCCAGCTGCTAGTCAGTAAATGATATTCACAACTGACCTTCCACTCAAAGCCACTTCCCTACCTTACACCACACACAACTCAGCTTCAGGTGGTTGAAGGGGAGAAGGAAACACTGCGAATGCACTCAAGGGTGCAGTAAGAGTATTTTTATTGTGCTAGGTTATAAAAAACCTTCCTTACAAAAAAAAAAAAAAACCCACAGTGAGAACGCAATAGGCTAAAAGATTTGATCACATAGAGAAAAATAAAAGCTTCCTCACCACCCATCTCATGGACAGAAATGTACATTGAATGCCCATGGTGGGATATACAATTTGTAATGTTCATTTTAGACCCAACAGTTTTATTTTTCAGGTATCCTACAAAGATATTTGCACACATATAGGCAGTACAAGGATGCTCTTTAGGGCAACATGATGACAGGTGATGGGAAAGTGGGAACAAGTGGCTAAATAAAAGGATGCGGCCACAGTGCAGAAAACTAGGAAGTGGTGTAAGAAGGAGGCAGAAGAGTGTGCACTGACTGCAAAGAGGTTGCAGCTGTGACATCTGGGGGAAGAGATTGTTGTGTAAATACTGTGGGACCTGAAATACACCTCTGTATGCGTCACATGGATGAGAATCACCCAACTTTCACCCAGGAGAAACTCCATCCCCAGTATTGCATCTCTGAGCGTGTGCTGGCTGCTCCCCATGTCCTATGTGTCATACCCTTTCCCATGAGAGAACTACTCTCTAGCCGTCTTTACATTTTCACAGTGCTCGGTTTGGTGTTCATAACAACATTGTTGTAAGTTGTCTTGTTTAAGTACCTGTTTTTTTAGTGCAGGTAACTTGGGTGGTTTGAAGAAAAAAGTAAAGACCTAATTTTTAAAGGTCCTTTGTTTGCTTTTTGGAAACTATAGTGTGTGGGGTGATAATTTTCACAAGGGAAAGGGGATTCTCTCACTATGGTGGCCCTTCTTAGCTATGCCCTTCTCCCTTCCGGATAAGAAGCCGCCTCATAAGGGAATAAAATGTACTCAGCAGTAGCATGGAGGGGGATGGAGGAACACAGGCAAGAACATGAGACTTGACTTTAGGGGCTTCACAAAGAAGAGACAAGATGGCCTGTGGGTCTCTTGCAGCTAATGCTGCATTTCTCAGGATAGTTGTCTCAGCCGTGGGGTGTGCAGAATGTAGGGGGTTCAGAGCGTGACCACACGGCTGTGTACAGGGTACATCTTCATTAGGGCATGAAATAGGTCATAAACCCACTGCCCCTGTGGTTACAGCTGTTCAAGTTTTATTTTCCTATGGGGTTTTTATTTCATTGCCATTGTATGTTTTTTCTTTTAAAATCACTTTTCTTGAGGTATACCTTATGAAAAAAAAATCTACCATTGATAGGTTTATTGCAGAAAATGGGATTTAGAAAGTTAGTCTAAATTTTTCATATATTCTTGGCCTCAGTAAGGAATCTTCTAAAATCCCAAACAGATTTTTTAAAAAACTTCTCATTAATGTTGTGAATATTTAAAAAATCAATAAACATAAAGAAGAAAACATTGCCCTGGCTGGTGTGGCTCAGTGGATTGCGCACCGGCCTACGAACTGAAAGGTCACTGGTAAGATTCCCAATCAGGGCACATGCCTGAGTTACAGACCAGTTCCCCAGTTGAGGATGTGTGAGAGGCAATCACACATTGATGTTTCTCTCCCTTTCTTTTTCCCTCCCTCCCCTTCTCTCTAAAAAAAAGAAAATATCTTTAAAATCGCATTATATTTAAATAATTATTGTGAACCTTGGCTGCTCTTACTACTAGTCTTTTTTCCCGCAAAGAGTTTTTTATGCTACGACTAATGTTTTGCCTCTGGGTAGCTTGCTGTATGTCCCCTGTCACAGTGGCCATGCCTGGAGCATTCCCTGGGAGAGGGGGTTACGGAGGAGAGGAACCTACCCAGGAGCAGAGCAGGGCGGGTCTGGTACTGAGACAGTGTCAGTGCTCCTGCCATGATAGGAACACTCAGGGCTTAGTCACGGTGGAATGTCCCGTGTGCTCTTTCTTAACTCTGCAGTGGGTACTCTCCTCAAAGCTGGGCAAGAAGAGGAAAGCAGGTCACGGGACACACTTGCACCATCCCTGCCCTCTTTCAGGGAAAGCAGTGGCAGGCCCCCTACGTCATTAGTGTTCTTGCCTCGAGGCACAGCTGTGACTCTAAGCAGCCATGTGCAAGCATTCAGGATCAGATCCCTACTTCACCGAGGCCTGGGGAATAGGGAGGCAGAGGGCTGGTGGGCACAGCATGGCTCTCCTCATGCCTGCTTCCCTACTTTGTCCCATAGCCCATCATCTTTCAGATCCAGATCCACCTTCTTGACTCTTCTGCCTCTTATGGTTTGAAAAAGGTGAAAATATCTTGGCCTGGCTGGTGTGGTTCAGTGTATTGAGTGCCAGCCTGCAAACTGAAAGGTCGCCATTTGGATTCCCAGTCAGGGTACATGCCTGGGCTGTGGGCCAAGTCCCCAGTTGGAGGCATGAGAGAGGCAACCTATTGATGTTTCTCACACATTGTTTCTCTCCCTCTCTTTCTCTCTCTCTTCCCCTCTCTCTAAAAATAAATAAATAAAAATAATTTTAGAAGGATGGAAATAATGTGGGCACTTGATGGCAATTTTCAGGGTATGAAGTGCCTGAGATTCTGGAGTACCCCTTTCCCTCATAAAAAACTCTAACCTCATAGTACAGACCAGCTCCCTTCTGGATTTAGAGAGCATTCATTCTTAAAATATATTAGACTACCCTAAAAGGAAAAAATGGATTCTGTGGCCTCAGTTGCTGCCTTCATAGCCCCTCTAAAGCCCTCTCACCTACTTCTTCTAAACTTTCCAGGACTGCAGACCACACGATTGGGAAATCATTTGGAAGACCGAGTCAACAAGTTTTTACGGCGACAGAATCATCCAGAAGCCGGAGAGGTCTTTGTCCGAGTTGTGGCCAGCTCAGACAAGACTGTGGAGGTCAAGCCCGGGATGAAGTCACGGTTCGTGTGCAGACATTGTGCCGTTTTCTGAAACAGCACTGTTCTAGTGCTTGCCCCGCCTGGTTAACAAAAAGCCCCGCTTTCTGGCAAAGCTTTTTGCGTAACTTACAGGCTTTCCATGGTTAGGGTATAGCAGGCCCTTTTCTCTATCCCCAATTCATTAGAGGTGGTAAAATTTCCGGCCAAGTGGAACAGTGTCACAAAGAATGGGATCATGGCTCCACGCTGCCCGGGCTGGTGGGAAGCGTTCTAGGCTGGTAGTCAGAAGAGGTGACAGGCCTTGGTCTTCTCTGTCCTGAGTGGGTTTAGAGCAGGAGATCTAGGTTGTAAACAATGACGTGTACAAACATCAGATTCTGACTTTTATTTCAGGTTTGTGGACTCTGGGGAAATGTCTGAATCTTTCCCGTATCGAACCAAAGCTCTCTTTGCTTTTGAGGAAATTGACGGAGTAGATGTGTGCTTCTTTGGGATGCATGTCCAAGAGTATGGTTCTGATTGTCCCCCTCCAAACACAAGGTAGTCCTCTCTCTCCTTTCAGGGGGTGTCATGCTGTGTTACAACAGACTCAGGCTCTGTGTGTCTGAAAGGACCGGTGTGTTTTAGAGCTTGGTTTAAATTAAATAATCCATGCTTGATTAACCAAACTAGCTGGTTCAGGTTCCCTCTAAACCAGTGGGAAGTGAAGCATTTTTATGACTGTTTCAAGCATGTTTTGTGTTTTGAGTATTTGTGGGTCCTGGTTCTGGTCTTGCTGTTGTCCCTATCTTACCTGGACCAGGTAGACCCACAGAGAATAGAGTAGGGGCCATTCCCATGAGCCTGGTCATTTTCTTGATGCACCTAGAAAAATGAAGTATCTGTGCAAAGAGTTCTTTCATGTTCATTCTAGAATCTGGGTGAGAGGGAATTGAAAATGGCTTTTCTTAGTTACCCCTTATCTTTCCATGGTTCTCCATGGTGAGTGAAGCCATTGCTTCTCAGTTTAGTGATGAAATTGGACTCCATTTATTGACTGGCAGAGGCAGTTTCTCATGGGAGGTTTCTTATATCCTGTTTGTGGCCAGTGTAAATGATATCAAAACAAAATTTATTTCTGTAGCTTGTTTTTTGTGTGTGTTTTTTTTTTGGATGTTGTTTGCTTTCAAGTTTAGGGGATACCCTGAACTTCCAATTAATTTCTCTCCTCAACCCCAGGCGTGTGTACATATCTTATCTGGACAGTATTCACTTCTTCCGGCCCCGATGCCTTCGGACAGCCGTTTACCATGAGATCCTTATTGGATATTTAGAGTATGTGAAGAAATTGGGGTAAGTTTCATTCAGATTATCCAGAACTAATAAAGCCTCCATTTTTAATTTTTACTGTATATTTATTTTGCGAAAGTATGAGAGTGTTTAAGTTTTATTTTAACATCGTTAGCTGGATTCCAAAGTTTCCAGAGCTACTCCAGGTGCTCTCAGAGCTTCTCATCACAGTGCACGTGCTTTTCCTGCCTTCTGTGTTCTTTTCATTATTCTTCCATTCTGGTCTCTTTTTAAAAAAATTACTGAATCATATTTTATATATTAGAAAATTCACATGTTTAAGGTGTACACTTCACTGACTTTCAGTAACTTTATGGAGTGGTGTAGCCATCACCATAAATCAGTCTCAGAACATTATCATCCCCCAATAAGATCCCTGTGCCCATTTGCTGTTAAACCCTGTTCCACATCTGCCCCCAGTCACCACTGATCTAGTTTCTGTCCCCATAAATGTGTCTTTTTTTTGGTATTTCATATGAGTGGAGTCCTATAAGATGTAGTCTCTTGTGTCTTCTTTCTCTAGCTCTGATCTCATGTTTTAGATCTGTCATATTCCTTTCCCAAATTTGAAAACGTTAGAGGTATTTGACTGAAGTGTCTTAAACAGAATGAATGTTTTATTTTAACTTAAACCCTTAGAGGGAAATAAATACCAACTGCCTTTTCTGTGTGCATAAGAAAGTAGTTGGGAAATTCATTGTGTTCCTGAGGAGAAGCCATTTGATATACCTGATGAGTCTTTTGTCTTCCCAGACTTTCTCCTGTGCTCACAGGTTCTCTTGCAGCCTAGGCCCCTCCAACGTGCGCACCCTGAGAAGGGAGCATCTTAGGGCTGACTTCCAGGCATACACTTGGGCACTCTAGAGATCTTTGGCCTTAGCCACACATCCCTCTCTCCTAGCACACTAGTTTGGAACCCCTCTCAACATCTTACACATTCTGCCACAAACATTGTGGTCATTTCTTTGCTTTCTCTTTTCTTTAAAGTTATTTCTATCCTTGCTTTGGCCCCTGTTCCTCAGCTATACTTGAAGGCAGGGACAGTTTTGCTCAACCCTTTAATCTAAATTATGTGTATGTGTCCTGCAGGTATGTGACAGGACACATCTGGGCCTGTCCACCTAGTGAAGGAGATGACTACATCTTCCATTGCCACCCCCCTGATCAAAAAATCCCAAAACCGAAGCGCCTGCAGGAGTGGTACAAGAAGATGCTGGACAAGGCTTTTGCAGAGCGAATCATCCATGACTACAAGGTACTGGGTGCTTGCTGTAGGAGGGTGTGCAGTGGGTTTGTCACCACTGATTTCCATACCTTCATGTGTCTTCCTCTCACACTCACACATTAGAATTGTATTCACTTATGGAGATTAGAAAGCAAAAAATAAAAGTAAGAAATGCAGAAGCATTTTATCTGCAGTCTGTCAAGATCTTTCAGTTGGTAGTCTGAAAGCCATGCTTTCTGTTGCCTGTTTAAATTGTCAGATCTTGGCCATTGTGCACCATGGGGATGCACTGCACTAGCATCCTCTTCAGTGTCATAGCCCTATACCATCCCCTCCTCGGGAGCTTTGCTTGGGTCTGCTTATCTCACTGCTGTTCTTTGTTCACTCTCCAGGACATTTTCAAACAAGCAACTGAAGACAGGCTCACCAGTGCCAAGGAACTGCCCTATTTTGAGGGTGACTTCTGGCCCAATGTATTGGAGGAGAGCATTAAGGAACTAGAACAAGAAGAAGAAGAGAGGAAGAAGGAAGAGAGCACCGCAGCCAGTGAAACGACGGAGGTAAAGCCCTGACACCCCCACCACTGCACCCTTCTGGAAAGCTTGCAGGCCCAGATAAGTGTGCTGACGACTGAATTCTGGCAGGCTGGAGAGAACTTTGGCTGTTGAGTTCATACGATGTGGCATTCTTTGTGGTAGATTTTTCACACATAACCTTACCTTGTCACCACACACAGCAGGTCTGTGGCCTGGGAGCACAACCCACACTGGTTATTGGGTGAGCTGGCATGTGGGCACTGGAGACACATCACCTAATAGAAGAAGATGGGAAATGCTTGCTCTGTCATCTCTGGGCAGAACAGATAAGGAGGGCTAAGACATAGAAAGATGAGAAATGTGGACACCAGGCCAGGGAGCCCAGAACAGACAAAAACAGATGGATGCATCACAGTCAGGAACCAATCAATTGGTTTAAAACAACACAGCCCTGGCCAGTGTAGCTCATTTGGTTGGATCATTGCCCTGTAAACTGACAGGTAGTGGGTTCACTTCTGGGTCAGCGCACATGCCTGGGTTGCAGGTTTGGCCCTGGTTGAAGTACATACAAGAAGCAACCCATCAATGTTCCTCTCCTAATCTCTCTCCTTTCCCCTCTGAGCATGTCCTCCAGTGAGGTTTTTTTTTGTTTGTTTGTTTGTTTGTTTTGTTTGTTTGTTTGTTTAAACAAAAGGGCTTTACAACCCTGGCCAATGTGGCTTAGTTGACTGGAGTGTCACCCATAGCCAAACGGTTTGCAGTTTTGATTCCTGGTTCAGGCATGTATTGATTCCCTTACCTGGGCACACATGGAAAGTAACCAGTTGGTGATTCTCTCTGTCACATCACTCTTTCTCTCCCTTCATCTCTCCTTCATCTCTCCCTCCTTTTCTCTAAAAAGCAATGAAAAAATGTCATCAGATGAGGCTAAAATAATAATAATAAAAAATAATAAAGGACACATGGACAGTAATGGGGGGAACGGGTGGGAGGTGGACTGGGATGGGGGTAAAAGGCAGAAAACTACTTGAACAACAATTAAAATAAATAAAAACACATTAAAAAAATAACAAATAGTTCTAGCCAAGATGCAGACATGGGTAGATATACTTCACTTCCTCACACAACCTAAAGAAGGGTAACAACCAATTTAAAAACCAAAACAACCAGAACTGTCATTTTTTTCTGTCAAGAAAAGCAAACTGTATGGAAGTCCAACAACCAAGGAGTTAAGAAGAAACTTTCATCCAGACTGGTAGGAAGGGCAGAGAGGACATGTGGCAAGGCAGCAGCTGGAGGACCAGACGGTCCCACAGTCGTGTGTGGCTAAACCAGGAGGAGAAACTGGGGAGAGAGATAGACTACACAACCCAGGGTATCAGTGTGGGAAAATAAAGCCTCAAAATCTCTGGTTATAAAAACTTGTGGGGGTTGAAGTGATAAGAGAAACTCCCAGTCTCACAGGAAAGTCCATTGGAGGGGCCCAGAGGGTCCTAGAATGTACACAAACCCTCCCACCCAGGAATCAGCACTAGGGCAGCTTCTGAAAGGGCACATTTTGCTTGTGGGAAGTGGGGGAAGTGACCGAAAGCTGGATGAGAGCTGAGCAAGCAGAGTTGTTCCCTTCCTCATCCCTCCCTTACGTACAGTGCAGTGATATGGGTTGCCCCATCCTGGTGAATACTAAGGCTCCGCCCCTTACAAAATAACAGATGCACCAAGACAAAGAAATATGGTCCAAATGAAAGAACAGAACAAAGCTCCAGGAAAAGAACTAAGTGACGAGGAGATGGCTATACTATCAGATGCAGAGTTCAAGATGCAGAGACACTGGCAGTCAGGACGCTCACAGAAATGATTGAGTATGGTCGCAAAATACAGGAAAAAGTAAAGGCTTTGAAAAGTTAAATGAAAACATAGAGAACCAACAGTAAAGAGAAGGAAACCAGGATTCAAATCAATGATTTGGAACAAAGGGTAGAAATAAACATTCAGCCAAAACAGAATGAAGAAACAATTAAAAAAACTGAGGAGAGGCTTAGGAACCTATGGGACAACCTAAAACGTTCCAACATCCGAGTTAAGAGTGCCAGAAGGAGGAGAGGAAATGTGAGAAATTGGAATTTTATTTGAAAGAGTAATGAGAGAAAACTTCCCCAGTCTTGTGAAGGAAATAGACATGGAAGTCCAGGAAGCTCAGAGAAGCTCAAAGAAGTTGGGCCCAAAGAGTAACACACTAAGACACATCTTAATTAAATGACCCAATGTTAAGGAAAAGGAGAGCATCTTAAAAGCAACAAGAGAAAAGGAGACAGTAACCTACAAAGGAGTTCCCATTAGACTGTCAGCTGATTTCTCAAAAGAAACCTTACAGGCAAAAAGGGGCTGGAAAGAAGTATTGCAAGTCATGAAAAGCAAGGACCTACATCCAAGATTATTCTGTCCAGCAAAGCTGTCATTTAAAATGGAAGGGCAGATTGAGTGCTTCCCAGATAAGGTCAAGTTAAAGGAGTTCATCATCACCAAGCCCTTTTTGTATGAAATGTTAGAGGGACTTATCTAAGAAAAAGAAGATCAAAACTATAAATAGTAAAATGACAACAAATTCACAACTCTCAACAACTGAACCTAAAAAAACAAAACAAAAAAACAAAGTAAACTAGAACAGGAATAGAACCACAGAAATGGAAATCACATGAGTATTATCAGCAAGGGAGTGGGGTACGGGAGGTACAGAAAATAAGTAGCATAAATGGTAGGTACAAAATAGACAGGGAGGTTAAGAATAGTATAGGAAATGGAGAAGCCAAAGAACTTGTATGTACAACTGGTGGACGTGAGCTAAGGAGGGGAGGGAATGCTGGTGGGAATGGGGTACAGGCAGGAGAGGGATAAAGGGGAGAGAGAAATGGGACAACTGTAATAGCATAATCAATAAAATATACTTAAAAATAATAAAAATAAAGGAGCCCTGGCTGGCGGTGGCTCAGTGGATTGATCACCCACTGCAGAATGAAAGATCACCAGTTCGATTCCCAAATGAGTTAGGACACATGTCTGTTTTGCAGGCCAGGTCCCCAGTTGGGGGCATGCAACAGACAACTGATCAAATGTTTCTCTCTTTTTCTCCTTCCTTTACTTCTCTCTAAAAAAATGATAATAATTAAATCTTTAAAAAATAATATTAAAAGAGTACTAAAGTACTAAAGCACACTAAACACACCCACAACTTCCTGTGGTGTCTGCACTCGTGCACTTACCCCAAGTCCTGACTCTGTGCAGGCATGGGCTTTAGCAGTATAGTGAGAACAAAGGAAAAGACCATCCCTGCCCTCAGGGGTGTATTTTCTAGTAGAAGAAACAAGAAAAACACATGCCCAGCACACTCGGAGAGTGGTGGAGGCTTTGGAGAAAAGAAAGCACAGGGAGACGGGGCCACTTCCCGGGGAGGGGGCCAGGTCCTATTTGGGCCAGAGGCATCTGAACAGAGACTGACCTGGTAAGAAGGAACCCAGAGGATCAAGGAAAGAAGGAACTTCCAAAAGGAGGAGCATCATAAGTATCTGAGTTCTGAGCGAGTGTGCCATGTTTCAGGGTGTCCCGTAAGACGTACTTTGGGTCATAGCTATAGCTATAGACGCTATGAGAAATATGTGATGAATTTTGAGATTAGTTACCCCAGAATTTGGGGTGAGCCTTTGTAGCAGGTAAGGAAAATGCCAGGTCAAGGCTTCCTGTTGTGTCTTTTGCTGCAGAAGAGGGAGAGCATATTGGGGGGAAGACGTCAGAATTGGCTGCAGATGTGTTCACGTTACAGTGCATGTTGATATTCTAGAGGAGCTGTGAAAGCCTGTGGCCCTCACAGGTGTGCTCAAGGGGTTGTGTGGGCTAGCATTCAGAGTCGGGGGTCTAGAGTGACTTGCTCAGTGTCTGCACTGTATCAAGCAAGTGTGCTTCACCAGACGGTCTCCTACTCAGCCAACCTTTGAAGGGCAGGCTGGATTTTAGTAGAAATTTGGTTTTGTTCTGTTTTGTTTTGTTTTGTTTTGTTTTGTTTAAACATTTTATTTATTTTTAGAGCAAGGGGAAGGGAAGGAGAAAGAGAGGGAAAGGAACATCAATGTGTAGTTGCCTTTGAGATGTCCCTGGCTAGGGACATGTGCCCTGACTGGGAATGGAACCGGTGGCCCTTTGGTTCTCAGTCCCTTGCTCAATTGTCTGAGCCCCACCAGCTAGGGCAGGCATTCACTTTTATTAGAGAGAGCAGAGCTGGCCTATGAACCCCAAGGTCCCTATGTGTGTCTGCCAATGCCAGACACCTCTGGATGGAAGGTGTCCTGAATCAGAATGTGCATCTGAGGGGTGGAGGACAGTGCCCAGGTTATAGCAGAGGGTGGAGAGTCTGTGCCATGACGGTGGAGATTCCATAGAGAGGAACTTGGCAGGCAGGGGTTGCAGGCACTTCAAGCCCCAGCCATGAGTCCTGTTCAAGGGTGACATGTCTGCCTCTGGCCTAGTGGGGAGGAGGTACTTTCTGGAAGATGGAGATAGACAAGGGCTAACTCTCTTTGCTGACCATGGATTTGCATGTGGTGGAGAGAGCACAACATGGAGATGAAGGACAGGGGCACTGTTCAGTGTGCCCAGTTCACATAACTAAGCATTCCCTTAGTTACAGACAGCACTTCCGATGAAAGCTGCTTTGCCATTAAAAATGATCTTTAATGGGAGAAATGAGGAAATGCTTTGCTATAATGGGAAAAAAACAGGATGCAGCCTCAATTCGTATGTAACCCCAACTTTGTGAAGAAAAAAACAAAGTAAATGTGCATATGTGCTGATGCTTTGGTGACAAAAAAATTATTTTATTTACCTATATTTTTTTAACTACAGAGAATCTGTTTATTTTATAACTTAAAATATAGGCTTTATATTTTAGAATAAAGGCTTATAGAAAACTTGAGCACATGGTACAGAGTTACTTATATTCCAGGACCAGTTTCTCCTGATGACATCTTAAATTGGTGTGCTGTATTCATACAATTGCTGAACCAGTATTTTTACATCATTGTTAACCAGAGTCTGAAGTTCATTCAGTGTCCTTAGCTTTCACCAGTGTCCTTTTTTAAAATATTTTATTGATTATGCTATGACAGTTGCCCCACTTCCCCCCTTTATTCCCCTCCACCCTGCATACCACCCCCCTCACCTGCATTCCAATCTCTGCCCCCTTTAGTTCATGTCCATGGGATGTACATATAAGTTCTTTGGCTTCTACATTTCCTGTACTATTCTTAATCTTCCCCCGTCTATTTTGTACTGACCAATTATGCTACTTATTCTCTGTACTTTTCCCCCCTCTCTGCCCCTCCTACTCCCCCACTGATAACCCTCCATGTGATCTCCATTTCTGTGACTCTGTTCCTATTCTAGTTGTTTGCTTAGATTTTTTTTTTTTTTTAGGTTTGGTTGTTAATAGCTGTGAGTTTGTTGTCATTTTACTGTTCATAGTTTTGATCTTTTTCTTAGATAAGTCCCTCTAACATCTCATATAATGAGGGCTTAGTGATGATGAAGTCCTTTATCTGCCCATACATTGTAAATGAGAGTTTTGCTGGATAGAGTAATCTTGGATGTAGGTCCTTGCCTTTCATGACTTGGAATACTTCTTTCCAGCCCCTTCTTGCCTGCAAGATTTCTTTTGAGAAACCAGCTGACAGTCTAATGAGAACTCCTTTGTAGGTAACTGTCTCCTTTTCTCTTGCTGCTGCTAAGATTCTATCCTTATCTTTAATCTTGGCTAATGTAATTCTGATGTGCCTTGGTGTGTGCTTCCTTGGGTCCAACTTCTTTGGGACTCGCTGAGCTTCCTGGACTTCCTAGAAGCCTGTTTCCTTTGCCAATTTGGGGAAGTTCTTCATTATTTTTTTAAATAAGTTTTCCATTTCTTGCTCTTTCTGTTCTTCTGGCACCCCTATGATGCAGATGTTGGAATGTTTTAAGTCGTTCATAGGTTCCTAAGCCTCTCCTCGGTTTTTTGAGTTCTTGTTTCTTTATTTTGTTTTGGTTGACTGTTTCTTTCTTCTTTCTGGTCCACACTGTTGATTTGAGTTCTGGTTTCCTTTCTGTCACTGTTGGTACCCTGTACATTTTCTTTTGTTTCACTTTTCATAGCCTGCATTTTTTCTTCTGATTTATGACCACACTCAGCCATTTCTGTGAGCATCTTGATTACCAGTGTTTTGGACTGTACATCTGATAGGTTGGCTATCTCTTTGTTGCTTAGTTGTATTTTTTCTGGAGCTTTGATCTGTTGTTTCATTTGCACCATTTCTTTTATTGTCTTGGCATACCTGTTATGTAGTAATGGGCAGAGCCTTAGGTGTTCACCAGGGTGGGGCAAACCATGTTGCTGTGATGTGACGCTATATGTGGGGGAGGGTTTTGATAGGGAAAAGTGCCACTTGCTCTGCTCTCTGCCAGTTTTCAGTCACTTCCCCTGCTGCCCACAATCAAATTGGGCCTTTCTGGTGCTGATTCCCAGGTTGTGTGGACTTGTGTACATTCTGGGACCCTGTGGGTCTCTCCAGTGAACTCTCCTGTGAGGCTGGGAGTTTCTCCTGCCACCTCAACCCTCACAGGTTTTTATAGTCAGAGATTTTGAGGCTTTATTTCTCCGCACTGGAACCATGGGTTGTGCAGTCTATCTCGCTACCCAGTTGTTTCTCTCAGTTTACCTGCACATGAATGTGGGACTGCCAGGTCTGCCAGCCGTCACTTTGCCGCAAGTCCTCTACTCTAGGCTGCCTGTCTCCACTCCTGCCAATCTGGACAAATGTTTCTTCTTTAACTCCTTGGTTGTCAGACTTCCATATAGTTTGCTTTTCTTTCAGATCTGGGTGGGGGGGGGTGTTTTGAATTTTTTGTTGTCCTTTTGCTTGTACAAGGAGGCAGTGTGTCTGCTTACGCTTTCATCTGGGCCGGAAGTCTTACCAGTGTTCTTTTCTGATCTGGGTCCACATACTTGTCAAGACTCCTCGGGCCCCTCTGGCTCTTTCTCAGACACGCCTTGGTGGTGGTGGTGGTGGTGGTGGATTGCAACTGAACATTCCTCAAGAGTAGCACTCCTTTTAGCACCCAGAGAGACAGAGAATATCCCTCTCCACCTCCCCCCTTCTCTCCCTCCTCCCTTTTTTCCTCCCTCTTCCTTTCTGTCCTCTCTCTCCCTCCTTTTGTTATAAATGAAGTTCTTTGGCCAGACCAAATGAGCATTCCCACCTTGAAACCTAAATAAGAGCTTGAGTTCTTGCCAGAGTAGGAAAGTTTTAACTAAGCAGCAGAATCCCTCAGACTTAAGCCATTTACAGCAGTGATTGATGGTGGGTTTCAGGCCTGAGTGTGCCTTGCCAATGGGAGCAGGGCCAGAGAGGTGTCTGCCCTCGTGTGGCCTTGCTTTGTACCTGGGTGGGCCACTTTCAAGTTCTTGCTCCTAACTGTGTAGTCACTTCTTCATTAGCACCTTTCCTGTGTCTCCCACACATGGTGGGTATTTGGAGCCTTTGTGAGGCATAAAATGAGCCACTGAACATGTAGGATATACCATGGAGCTGCAGGTATCCAGTGGAATGGTGTGGAACAGTGAAAAATTACTTCCTCTCCCTCAGTTGTTAGATTCCAAACTAGCATTCTGGGTGTATCCTTCCTTCAAGAAGTATGTGATCTGTGTCCCTCATGCCTCAAGCAGCACTTGCTCTATTTTTATGTGTCACCACTGTGCCCACTGGGTTTCAGCTGAGTACACAGGCCCTGCTTCCCTCCTCATCACCTTTCCTCCAGCAGTTTCCTCTGAAGGCAGCAATGTGTTTACAGCCCATGTAGGTGGGGGACTGGGCTTGTCTGACACCTTTGCATGTTGTTGCAGGGCAGCCAGGGTGACAGCAAGAATGCCAAGAAAAAGAACAACAAGAAAACCAATAAGAATAAAAGCAGTATCAGCCGAGCCAACAAAAAGAAGCCCAGTATGCCCAATGTGTCTAATGACTTGTCCCAGAAGCTCTATGCCACCATGGAGAAGCACAAAGAGGTGAGATGCAGGGTAGGCCGCAGAGCCTGGCATTTGTGCCCCTGTGGGTCGAGAGAAAGGAGAGGGTTTACTGAGAAACCATAGCCCTGCCCCTGGCCAAGAGGAGGGTGAAAGCATGGTGACACTCTTTCTGGTGGTTTCTACTGTACTGTGCGGGGTAGGACCGGCCCTAGAAGGCAGAGCTGGCTGGTTGGGTAACACCACACAGTGCATTACCAACTCAGTTCATTCCCAGGGAGTTGGGCCTTTGACACACCTGGGACAGCATGTGTCAGGCTCAGCACAGTCTCAGTTTTGCAGGCTGGATAGCCCTGGGTCCTCCAGGGCCAGACCTCCTCGGCACCACTCTCTATGGGGTAACATCCTCCTACTGTTCTTCTTGCAGGTCTTCTTTGTGATCCACCTCCATGCTGGGCCTGTCATCAACACACTGCCCCCTATTGTTGACCCTGACCCCCTGCTCAGCTGTGACCTCATGGATGGGCGTGATGCCTTCCTCACCCTTGCCAGGGACAAGCACTGGGAGTTCTCCTCCCTCAGGCGGTCCAAGTGGTCCACACTGTGCATGCTGGTAGAATTGCACACCCAGGGCCAAGACCGTTTTGTCTACACCTGCAACGAGTGCAAGCACCACGTGGAGACACGCTGGCACTGCACTGTGTGCGAGGTAGGCCCATACCTCCCTCCCTGTGTCTGCGTTCCGACAGAACTTCTGGCAGAGCTATGTGGTCCACAAGTCTGGGACACCCTTGGCTCCTCCCCAGTCGTCTTTGGTCTATGCATTTGTATTTTAGGTTGAACTTTTAGACAGTTGGCATTTCTTGGTGGTGGTGGGAGAATGGCCTGGTCCTCTCAGGGCACTGTTTGTTGTAAGATTATTATTTTAGAGTTCACAAATAAGAGGATCTAATTCTTAGGAGTTGGGTTCCTGCTCTGTGCCCACACTGGGCTCAACAGCAGACATTCAAGGTAAGAAGAAGCCAGTCTCCCTTCCCAGAATTTGGTCTGGTCCTGACAAAACTGGCAGTGGGCCACTGATATGTGTTCAGGGCACACTTGGCCCCATGGCAGGACAGGCTGATCTTCCTGGGAGTCAGCGCGCACTCATCCAGGATAAGGACACCATCACAGGCATTTGTTATTTTTTTTCCTGTGTCATTAACCCCAGCTTTGTGCCAGGCACACCCACAGGCCTCGTGCCCCAGCAGCAAGAGTGTGGAGAGAGTAGGAGAGGCACTGACAGTGCTTTGGTCCCACCAGAATTCTGCCTGGTTCCCCTTCCCTGTTGTTAGCCTGGGTCCCTGTGGTCGGAGGTCTGGTGACCCTTCTCTCTTGTCCTGGTTGGGACTTTCTGGCCATGCCACTCTGATTCCTCCCTGTAGAGGCCTTGGCCCTTGTGTGAAGGGATGGAGTCTGACACTTGGATAGATAGGTCCCTCACCTGGGGTGAATCAGGCTATTGTGGGCCCTCCACCACCCCCTGCAGATAGTCACAGACTTTCACCCAGTCCTCGCCTCTCCTGCCGGTGTGGGTGGCCGGGGTGGTCCCTTCAGTCATGGACCCCACAGGAATTTCTCAGGATCGCTGAGGGGGAGAGCAGGGCCTTTGTAATGCCCTCAGCTTACATTTTCTTCTTTCTTCAGCCTCCTCTTGTTTTCCCTCTCATTTTCTACTGCTGGGATGTTCATGTCTGTTCTGTGAAAAGGTTATCAGTCTAGGTAGGCCATAGGGCTCCATTCTCCACCCTAGCACCTGTTGTCTCAATCTCCAGATATAGGTAGCTTTTACAAACCTGGGGCAAGGGCATTTTCTCACAGTGGTTTGGACACAGGGCCTTCCTCCTGGTGAAGGCCTTTGAACCCCAGTAGCAGCCCTGAAGAGTGGAGGGCCAGTCTCTAGAAACTCAGTTCTGTGGTGCTGCAGACACTCATGTGGTGCTTGGGAGGAAATGGGCACCTCAGCAGTCATTCCTTCACTGCCAGGTTTCCCACACCAGGCATCGGGGTGGGGTGACTGTGTGCCATTCCCTGGGTACAGAGGAAGGAAGGAGAAGGGGACCAGTGTCCAGCCTGTGCGCCACCTGCTCACATAGTGTTAGATAGCAGGCTGGGAAGGGCCAGGAGTGCCCTGGAAGAGGACAGGGGTGAGGGTGAGTAGATGGATCATGTGGTCTTTGGAGCCTTCTGTGCTGTGGAGGGGTTCCTAGAAGTGAAGGTTCCAGGGGGTGGCCATAATGTGTGGTCACTCTAGGCTTTGTGCTGATGCTGGCCTGTTCCCTTTCCTTATCCACAGGACTACGACCTTTGTATCAACTGCTACAACACAAAGAGCCACACCCACAAAATGGTAAAGTGGGGCCTGGGCCTAGACGATGAGGGTGGCAGCCAGGGTGAGCCACAGTCCAAGAGCCCACAGGAGTCACGGCGCCTGAGCATCCAGCGCTGCATCCAGTCCCTGGTGCACGCCTGCCAGTGCCGCAACGCCAACTGCTCTCTGCCGTCCTGCCAGAAGATGAAGCGGGTTGTGCAGCACACCAAGGGCTGTAAGCGCAAGACCAATGGAGGCTGCCCGGTGTGCAAGCAGCTCATTGCCCTTTGCTGCTACCATGCCAAACACTGCCAAGAAAACAAATGCCCCGTGCCCTTCTGCCTCAACATCAAACACAAGCTCCGTCAGCAGCAGATCCAGCACCGCCTGCAGCAAGCACAGCTAATGCGCCGGCGGATGGCCACCATGAACACCCGCAACGTGCCTCAGCAGAGTCTGCCTTCCCCTACCTCAGCACCACCTGGGACCCCCACTCAGCAGCCCAGCACACCCCAGACACCACAACCCCCCACCCAGCCTCAGCCCTCGCCTGTGAGCATGTCACCAGCTGGCTTCTCCAGTGTAGCTCGAACTCAGCCTCCTACCACAGTGTCTACTGGGAAGCCCACCAACCAAGTGCCGGCTCCGCCGCCCCCCGCCCAGCCACCTCCAGCAGCAGTAGAGGCGGCCCGGCAGATTGAACGTGAGGCCCAGCAGCAGCAGCACCTGTACCGGGTGAACATCAACAATGGCATGCCCCCAGGGCGCACAGGCATGGTGACCCCGGTGAGCCAGATGGCCCCTGTGGGCCTGAACGTGCCCCGACCCAACCAGGTCAGTGGGCCTGTCATGCCAAACCTGCCCCCTGGGCAGTGGCAGCAGGCGCCTCTCCCCCAGCAACAGCCGATGCCAGGCATGCCCAGGCCTGTGATGTCCATGCAGGCCCAACCAGCTGTGGCTGGACCTCGGATGCCTAATGTGCAGCCACCCCGGAGCATCTCGCCTGGTGCCCTGCAGGACCTGCTGCGGACCCTGAAGTCTCCCAGCTCCCCGCAGCAGCAACAGCAGGTGCTCAACATCCTCAAGTCAAACCCTCAGCTGATGGCAGCTTTCATCAAACAGCGCACAGCCAAGTATGTGGCCAGTCAGCCCGGACTGCAGCCCCAGCCCGGCCTCCAGGCCCAGCCTGGCCTGCAGCCCCAGCCCAGTCTACACCAGCAGCCCAGCCTGCAGAATCTGAACACCATGCAAGCCGGTGGGCCACGGCCCGGCGTGCCTCCACAGCAACAAGCGATGGGAGGCCTGAACCCCCAGGGCCAGGCACTGAATATCATGAACCCGGGGCACAACCCCAGTATGGCGAGTATGAACCCGCAGTACAGAGAAATGCTGCGGAGGCAGCTATTGCAGCAGCAGCAGCAGCAGCAGCAGCAACAGCAGCAGGGTAGTGCTGGCATGGCCGCAGGCATGGCAGGACACGGCCAGTTCCAGCAGCCTCAAGGACCTGCAGGTTATCCCCCAGCCATGCAGCAGCAGCGGATGCAGCAGCACCTGCCCATGCAGGGCAGCTCCATGGGTCAGATGGCAGCTCAGATGGGACAGCTTGGCCAGATGGGGCAGCCTGGGCTGGGCACAGACAGCTCCCCAAACATCCAGCAAGCCCTGCAGCAGCGGATTCTGCAGCAGCAGCAGATGAAGCAGCAGATTGGGTCCCCAGGCCAGCCAAACCCTATGAGCCCCCAGCAGCACATGCTCTCAGGACAGCCACAGGCCTCGCACCTCCCTGGCCAGCAGATGGCCACATCCCTTAGTAGCCAGGTGCGGTCTCCGGCCCCTGTCCAGTCTCCACGGCCCCAGTCCCAGCCTCCACATTCCAGCCCATCACCACGGATACAGCCCCAGCCTTCACCACACCACGTCTCGCCCCAGACTGGTTCCCCCCACCCAGGACTTGCAGTCACCATGGCCAGCTCCATAGATCAGGGACATTTGGGGAACCCCGAACAGAGTGCAATGCTACCACAGCTGAATACCCCCAACAGGAGTGCATTGTCCAGTGAGCTGTCCCTGGTCGGTGACACCACAGGAGACACCCTAGAAAAGTTTGTGGAGGGTTTGTAGCATTGTGAGAGCATCACTTTTTTTCCTTTCATGTTCTTGGACCTTTTGTACTGAAATCCAAGCATCTAGGCTCTTTTTATTCCTAGATGGAACTGCTACTTCCAAACCATGGAAGGGTAGATTGCTGTTTAAAGAAACAATACAAAGAATATATTTTTTTGTTAAAAACCAGTTGATTTAAATATCTGGTCTCTCTCTCTCTCTCTCTCTCTCTCTCTCTCTCTCTTTATTTTATTTTTTTTGTTTTGGGGGGAGGGGGGGTTTGTTTGGATTTTTTTGTCATTGCTGGTGACTCATGCCTTTTTTTAACGGGAAAAACAAGTTCATTATATTCATATTTTTTATTTGTATTTTCAAGACTTTAAACATTTATGTTTAAAAGTGAGAAGAAAAATAATATTCTGAACTGATTCCTGAAATAATGCAAGCTTATAATGTATCCCAACAACTTTCTGACGTTGCGGGAAGATTTTTTCTATTGTGAACTCTGTGGGCGTTCTCCAAGTATTACCCCTGGACGATAATAGGAATTGGCTACTGTGTGCACACATGTACACACCCACACACACCTATACATACTGGCTTAAGCCAAACTCTTGTCTTGCAGATGTAGAAATTGTTGCTTTGTTTCTCTGATAAAACTGGTTTTAGACAAAAAATAGGGATGATCACTCTCTTAGACCATGCTAATGTTAATAGAGAAGAGCATTCTTTTCTTTCTTCTATGTGAAACTTGAAATGAGGAAAAGCAATTCTAGTGTAAATCATGCAAGTGCTATAATTACTATAAATAAGAAAATTCAAGAAGATTCAATCACTGTATAGAATGGTAAAGTACCAACTCATTTCTTATATCATATTGTTAAATAAACTGTGTGCAACAGACAAAAAGGGTGGTCCTTCTTGAATTCATGTATATGGTATTAACACTTAGTGTTCGGGGTTTTTTGTTATGAAAATGCTGTTTTCAACATTGTATTTGGACTATGCATGTGTTTTTTTCCCCATTGTATATAAAGTACTGCTTAAAATTGATATAAATTACTGAAGTTTTTAACATGTATTCTGTTCTTTAAGATCCCTGTAAGAATGTTTAAGGTTTTTATTTATTTATATATATTTTTGGAGTCTGTTCTTTGTAAGACATGGTTCTGGTTGTTTGCTCGTAGAGGAGAGGCAGCGGCCAAAGTCTCAGTCATCACGCAGGTGGCGGCCAGGCTTAGCCGAGACATGGAAGGTTCTCTTTCCAGTGATTGAGGTGGTCAGCTCAGTGATGGCTGCACACATTCGATGCTCCCCGGGGATCTTTACCCACAAAGTTAGGAACACAAATGGATCAGAAAAAGTACTTTGCCCCTTTTCCACTGCTCCTGTCTCAGCCACCCCACCCCACGCAATCAGAGTAGGAAGGGTTCTTGTACTTGTTTCCAGTCTCCACACCCCCACGCCTTCCTATGTAACAATTCCAGAATTAATGCAAAGGGTGCTCCAGGAACTAGAGGTGGTTCCTGGCCTCCCTCTGAAATTCTTTGTTAAGAAGGGGAGAACGCCACCACACAGTATGTCTTGCCAGGGCCTCCAACTCTGGGCTGGGCAAAGGAGCTTTGGCCCTTCATTCCCCAACCTCTAGAAACAGCAGAGTGCTACCTTGGAGGCTGTTGAGGGGAAATGACTGGGGAGCTGTGGTCACCAGCCCTGCTATGGTAAGACTAGGCCTCCAGCTTCCAGTGACACTTGTACCTGGTCCCACTCCTCCCCTCTGCATCCAGTTTCAAGTGCCCTTACTGAAGGGGTCACACTTGAGTTCTTAAATGTAAAAATCACACCTGAGAGCAGGACCACTGCCTGGGACAGTTGAAGTTAGTCCTCGAGACTGCCCCCTCCCAGGTTACTGGTTAGCTGAGTTGTGTCTCATCCCTTGTCCCCCAACCAGAGAGTGGTCTAGATCAGGAGTTGTGTTAAACTTAGAAATCATGGCCCAAATAGCTTCCCTTTTGGCCCAATATTCACAGAAATATTTCCAGAACGCTTGATACAGAAATCTAAAGTGAGGAAACTTTCAAAGAAATTTGTTCTAGCACCGAGCTTACTTAGAATCTTGTAGATAATTAAGCCAGGTAAGAATAAGACTATCTAGCACTCGTAAACATCCCCCATCTGTCTACACCCTTTCCAAAAGGGAAAGCAAGGACATGACCCTCCAGGGGCCATCTTGGCCATCCCCACTCAGCAGCTTGCCCACTTCTCACACCTATGACCCTCCTCCCCTGATTGGAAAGCCCTGATCCAATGTTCAGACAAGAAGGGGTGAGCTCTCTGGGGCCCTGGAAGATCAGATCCAGGCCCAAAGTCCAGATGTGCAGCCTTATAACAGTAAGAGGCATCTTTTTCAGGTAATTCTGGAATCCGAAACTGTACTGACCTCATCTTGGAGTCCATGTCCCTGCAATCCAGATGCCAAAGGATGCGGCTGAGGGTGTGGTGTGTGGGTGCCCATCCTGCACTTGGCAGATGGAAGTTGCTCGAAAAGCTGGAAAGCCTGGATGCTGTGTCTCAATGCTGTATACTTAGGAGGAGAAGACAAAATCATATATTTGTGATCAAAAGAGGAAACTTGAAATGTGCTGGTGTTTATAATAAAAGCTGGTAAAACTGCTTGGATTCAAAGATGGTTCAAGTTGGCTAACGACACTCAGAAGTAGTTTAGCAGCTAGTCAGCCTAAGACTGAAAGGGCATTGTTGAGTTTGTCTAGTGCATGTGTTTGATGATGTCTTTGAAGATTTAGCATGTTAAAAGCAGGAATTGAATGCAACCTCTGGGAAACCTGAGGTGGAGAGGCTTCCGTTTCTGAGATCTCTGGCTCTAGACACAACTCTCTTGTTTGGAATACTGTAAAATGAAACTGACTTTATTTAGGCTAAAAAGAGCTTTTAGCACTACATGGGAAGATGGGCTACTCCGAAAAAATAAGAAAGTAAAGTCCTTTAATGAAGGAGTTGAGCTCTAGGAGGTAGCCATTGTGCCAGCAGGAAATTCTTCACCCAACAACAGTGCTGGGAAGTAAACACTGCAGCCATGCCCCTGCAGCAAATGGATATGCAGGAGCACGTAGGAAGGGGACAAAGCCCACTTGGGACTGTAAAGCCACATTGTACCTTCCCAGAATGTCGCATGTTCATTGCATGCATGACTCGAGTACATTTATTGTGTAAAGATAAGAGTAGGGGAGGGTTGGTTATATCATATTGGAGTAATTGTAGCACCTAGGCTAACAGGCAAGACCGAGGAAATTTGGATAAGCAGATGAGGAGGCAAATGGTGTTTTCAGTGTCTCATACCTTTCTAGAGGATTTGCTAGTATTTATTGACCGTGGTATCACTGGAATTACTTAACTGAAAAATTCAAAGGGTGCTGACAGCTTAGACCACCTCAGTTAAGGAAATGACGCAGATATGGTTGAGGGGATTGGGGGGAGACTGGAGCAAGAGATCTGACGTAGGAAGCACAGGCCTGAGGATTTCGTGCAGCGGAGGCATTGAGAATCAGTACTGATGGTGTGGTAGCGGCACCAGGGCCTTGGCCTTAAGTGAACTCTCTAAACTCTGCTTTCTAGCTGAACAGAAGATAATCATATGGAGTAACAAGTGCTGTGTTTCCTTTTTTTTAAGATTAGAGGGGAAGGGAGGAAGTGGGAGAGAAACATCAGTGTGAGAGAGCAGTAACAATGGGTTGTCTCCTGCACATGTCCCAGGCAGGGACTGAACCTGCAACCCATGCATGTGGAACTCATGCCTGGTCACACATGCAACCAGCACGAGCCACAAAGTGCTGTTTACATGCATTATCAATTCCTTTGCCCTGGCCATGGGGTGGGAGAAGGAAGGCAGTAACTTGCCTGAGTTCATGGGCAGCAAGGGCAGGCATGGGCCCGAGCCATGTTCCTGTGCCCAAAGTAGGTTTTCCTCCTGACCTTGAAAACTGCCCTTCGTGCCTGCCTCCCTTCCTTATTCCATAGATTCACCTTGAACCCTCTTTGGGGGGTACCTTGGGGGAAATGGGAACATTGTAATACATTGTAACCCCTCAGAAGTCACAGGCAGTAAATGGTAACTAAATCCTTACAAAGGACTATGTGGGACTCAGTATACCTGCGTCTGGTGCCCACTGGGCCACTGTGACATTGCAGAAAAAGAAATGCTGACAGTGCTGGTCAGCCCTAGTGCCCACAGCATTAAACTCCCGGTGTGGATGATGAATCCACCTTCCACCCAACACCTGGAGAGGGCTAAGTGACCACAACGGGCCATGTCATCTGATCCTGGATGCCCAGGGCTCTGTATGTAGGCAAATCAGTGAAGTTCAAACTAAAGGATCCTCAAGGAAGGTAGTGATATTTAGAGTGTTCCAAGTGAGGGTGAGGACCCTGTGTCCACAGGTTCTCCAGGAATGTGTCCAGAGAGGACATTCTTGGAAAGGACAGCGAGAGATGTGCCCAGGCTCCTGCACTTGGGCATGTTCCCCTCTTCTGCCAGAACGAGCAAGGCCTCCAGGTTCCCTGTGCCAGCACCCTTCCTTGTCCTCTTTGATGCCACCCAGGGCCCTTCACATCAGTGTACACACTGGGGCCCACAGAAGAAGGCAGACTGCCACGCGCTGCCACACGCAGAGTGGCGGGAGGTTTACTGATGAAGAAAGTCTTGGGGGGCCACATGCTGGCATCATGGCTGTGCTCCCAGAGCTAGGGGATATAGAGAAAACGGCAGGGAAGTGAAGCAGGTGGGGGCCACACAGGAAGTGTTCAGAGTCAACAGGTTCAGCAGCCAGGACTGGTGTCACCCGTGAGAGTAAGAGCTCTGTTGGGAGAACGCTCTGAGGTTTTTGAGAGGCCCATCCTCACCTGTTGCCAACTCTCTAGACACTTGATTTTAAGTGAGCAAGCTTTCTTGAGTTTGTTCACTCAGCAAGCATCTATTGAGCAGATCCTAGGCTCTGAGATACAACCCTTGGAGAACTCCCTCAACAGAGACAGACAACTGCTGGAGGAAGGTGCTAGATGGGGCTAGTGCTCACAGCCAGGGCATGGAAACCAGTTTGTGCTGGAAACAAGATGTCTTTTCATCAGGGTCCAGAATCACACAGTGCTCCATAGTTTAGGGAACACACACATCCTCCACACTGCCGTGTGTGCCTTAGGACCGTGCTCTGGCTGTACTGTGCGTGTGGATTATCTGGGATCTCGCTAAAACTTTGATTCAGTAGTTATGTGGGGGTGAACAGACTGAACTTCCCAGTTTCTAACAAGCTCCCAGATGAAACCACTGCTTCTGACCCTCACTCTACACTTTGAAAAGTGAGGCTATAGGGGACCATGAAAAAAAAATCTTGACTTTGAAACTGCCTCCATCTCAATGCTCACGATCAACATGGGTTTAGGGAGAGGGAGTTTGGTCAGGTGGTTCTTCAGCCTCCTTCAGAGCATTTGTTCTGAACTGGAACCCCCTGTTCCCTTTGTCTTCATGGGCCTCTTGCCTTCCTCAACTCTCTAAATAAGAGTGTGGCAGGACCACAGGCAGCCCGAGGTCCTCTGAACAGGACAGGAGTCCTGTTCTTGGGTCCTGTTCAGAACTCAGGCTGCAAATAGCCCCACAGGACTTAAAAACCCTGAATTACCTAGAAAGAGTGTCCAATGTTTTGTTTGCCCTGGAACAGAGGTGCAGGGAGTGTCCTGACTGTGAAGTGCATTTGTAAAAATGCAGATTGTGAGAAAAATAAACAAGAGAGTTGCCCTGGCTGGTGTAGCTCAGTGGATTGTGTGCGGGCCTGCAAACCAAGAGGTTGTTGGTTTGATTCCCAGTCAGGCCACATGCCTGGGTTGCAGGCCAGGTCCCCAGCTGGGAACACATAAGGGGTAACCACACATTGATGTTTCTCTCCCTCTTTCCTTCCCTTCCCCCCTCTCTAAATAAATAAATAAAAATCTTTTTTTGTTGTTGTTTTGAAGAGTCACATCTTCCTTGCTTTTCCAAGGAAACATGAGGGGAGCCTTGCCCTGGCCAGCCTTCTGGGTGATAGGAGTCCGTGGGGAAAGGTTCGGGTCAGACCCATCCTTCCTGTTTCCAGAACTGTAGGCACAGCAGCCACCACCCAGAAAGATCTGGCTGACATTGATGCACCATGGTGCCATCTGCCTCATGTCCAGGGGTGTTGGCACCTTCAGGGAAAACATCAGTGGTCTGCATTTTCACCCTGTTCTTGATATACCCCACTGGACCAGAAAATCCTGAGAGGACCATCTTCATACCTGAGGAGACATGGTCTTGGCAAAGAAAACTGCGAACACCAGCCACCTGCTGGGGCCTGATGCCAGACACTGCTTATGATGCCACATGAGAAGGTAGGGCCTCTGGCCGGAGTGGAGGCCCATGAACCCAGGCAAAAGGCCGATCCTTGAGAGAAGCAGGACCTCACCAGCACAGGCATTGAGAGAGGGGCCCTGCAGCCACCAGGAAGCCATGTTGAACGGGGAAAGCAGCAGGCCAGGACTTCCCAGGCGGTCTCTCTGCTCCCTCCAGTTGTTGGAGTGAGAATGGTGGCTGTAGGAATTACAGGGCCATTGGCTCTGGCCAAACACGCACATGCACATGCATGTAAGCCCACACAGAATGAAGGTGCTTTTTTATCCTGTAGAGTCTCTCGGACCAAACCAATTCTCACTGGTCTTCTCTTACACAATACACACAATAGGCTTGAGATTTGGCAGACATTTTTTCTTCCAATGCCTCATCCACAAGCTGAGAAAAAATTGTGGTCTGCGCTCTTTGCCAGGACAGAAGGTATCTTTTAATCATACCATCATAGCCAATTCACTGACTGGTATTCCCCAGCAGAAGCTTTTAGAAAGGGAAGGCAGTGACATTACAGAAGGAACAGCAAACTCACAGTGGCCACAGTGGTGGTGACAAGACCCAGGGGGGCTCTTCCTTTACCTCCCCTCCCCTCTTCTGCTTCTCTACTCTCCCTAAGCTAGTCTGCAGCCTCCATCAATTCAAGTTTATCTGCATCTAATTGTTTTTTCCTTCTTCCATTTTCCTTGTGTGCACAGGGGCTGAAATCTGCCCATGACCCCATCAAGACTTGACTTGGATCCCCGATCACCTTAAAAAGCAACAGTTCCTTGGGCTACCAGAGGACATGGTATCACAAGGATCCGTGGCTGAGGATATGTCTCTTAAGGCCACAGGCCAAGAGTAGACGGAAGTCCCTGGTAAGTGTGTCTAGAACCTGGTAGATTTGCCCTCCACAGAGCCTGGGTCCTGCCTGTCTTGGCAAAGTAACTCATCCTTAACCAAACCCTGGGCTTCCCTGTTCCCTTGGCCAAGTTCCACTTCTCCTTCCTGAAATAAAAGGGCTCCCCAAGCTATATCTGTTGCCACTTAGATCAATGTGTCAGTTCTTACACAAGATGATTTTCTTTTCTTTTTTAAAAAGACTTTTTATTTATTTATTTGCAGAGAGAAGGGAAGTGAGGAGAGAGGAGGAGAAACATTGGTTGGTTGCCTCTCTCACACCCCAGCTGGAGACCTGGCCTGCAACCCAGGTGTGTGCCCTGACTGGGAATGAGACCAGCAGCTTTTCGGTTTGCAGGCCTGTGCTCAATCCACTGAGTGGTATCAGCCAGGGCAAGATAGTTTTCTGGGTGGAGTGAACAATGAATGAAATGTGACACTGAGATCCCTTAATACCCCCAGAGTAGCTGCAGTGACACCCAGGAATGGCTATGCCTGGGACTGGCTTGGTATGTCTGGAGTGTGGTGAGGTAGTGAGAGAGGCAGAGGGTAGATTATGCAGGACCTGGAGGGGTTTGGAATTGATAGTAAGTGTGAAGGGAAACTACTGGAGGACCTTGACCGAGGACTGTATGATCCAGTTGGGTGTAGAGGATGGGGGAGGGCTGCAGCTGATGTCTTCCCAGTGAGAGAAGTTCCTGGTCTTCCCTTCAAATCTGTCCACCTCTCAAACCTTCTCAGTTGCTTAAGCCTGGCACTTGGGGGTTCCAGGCTTCCACTTGGAAGCGTTCTCTGACACACCCCCTCCACGCCCCTTGGAGCACTCTGCTGCTCCTGTCTCTAATAACCCTGTTTTTGTACAATTATTTGATTGTGGCAGTGAGTCTTTTTTTTTTCCCCCCCGAAGGAGGAAACAACTTGTATAAAACAACTTGGACATGGAGAGGAAGAAAAGTGGAACTAGGGGACTTAAGTAACCACACTTTTTTTCAAGAAAAAAGAGTTTCTTGGCAGTGAGTCTTTAGTGTGCCTCAGAATCATTTGGAGGAGCTGCCTGGAAACCACTTCGGAGAATCTGTATTTTACCTGGCTTGTTACTGTGATAAACGGAGTTTGTCTGAATCCCAAAATAGACTTGTACCTCCAGCAGGGTGAGAGAAATGGAATGAATGAATAGACCAGTTTTGTTGGTGGAGGTTTGCTCCTGAGTTCACGTCTTGGTGTAGACAAGTCAAACCTAAAATTCTCTTTCACTTTTTAGGTATGTGGCCTTTCTTGGTTTGAAGAGTGACTAGACTCCACAGACATTAACTTTCTGCCCTGTCCTTTTACACCCCCCACCTCTGGTAGGTGCGAACACCTGCCCCATTTTAGGGATGCACAAGCTGAAGAGTACCTCCGCTGGCTCAGCGCTCAGCCCGTCGCCCTTGACAACGTGACACAAGGTCACGGAGGTCCGGCCTCCTGCCCTACAGTACCCCGCGTTCCGTGGAGGCCCCATCTCACTGGCCACCGCAGGCAGCAGATCGGGCAGCCCGGCGCGGCCCATGACGTCACCAATTCGCGACTGAAGAAGGCCTCGCCTCCGGCGCGCGCGTGGTCGCGCGCTTTCGGGAGGAGGGATATGGCGCGTGAGCTGCGGGCTCTGCTGCTGTGGGGACGTCGCCTGCGTGTGTCGGCGCTGGCGCCCGCCCCGGGAGGTAAGGGCTGCTGAGCCAGGGTCGGGGATGCAGGAGCACCCCGAGACCTGGAGTCCGTAGTGTCCTCAGTGGAAAGCGCGGAGACGCAACCGTTTGCGCCGTGTTGGGGACTGGGAGATTTATTTGCCTAATGCGCTTCGAGTGGCAAACGCATAGCATTGGGTCCCAGAGGGTTACGCGTATCCTCTGGCGGTAATGCCTTTAAGTCCTGGCTCGTGTGACTACTGCAGGGGCTTCTCCTTGAGCCGGGGTGAGGCTTTGGGCCTTGGGCTCCTTGCTCCTGCTATCATCGGGGAGTGCAATCCGAGGACGAGTGTGTGTGCTGTGCAAGGACGTCACCAGCTTGGTCACTTAAGTCGCTTAGTTGCGCTTTTCTTTCTCCCCGTGTCCAAGTGTTTTATTCACGAGTAACACGTTAGCCACTTCAATTGACACCGAGTGCCTACTCCAGCGGTGACGCACACTGCAGCGAACTGGCACCCTGGGCCCTCTGTCAGCCCCTGAACTCCTGTCATTGACTACCTAGCCTGAGGGCATGGGATTGGTGTGTGCTGAAATAAAGAATGACCATAATCTCTGCTCCTCATTCACAAGTAACTGCTGGTGGGCGTGTTGCCTCACCTTTCAGGCTCTGTAAGGTTGCACACATTAATATATATATGTGTAACATTTTTATGTAAAAAAGCATTGTGCTACAGAATTTTTGTTTTAAAGCTCTCAACGTGGCTTACACTTATTTTCATCAGTAAGCACAGGTCTATGGCTTTCTAGGGCTGTGTATATCCTATTTTGTAGTTAAATCATCATTTAATCAATATTGTCCTATTAGTGGACATTAAAATTATTTCCAGCACTTCGTCGGTCAAAATGGTGGGGTAGGCAGACATGGCTCACCTCTTTGCACAATCACATCCTAATTACAACTAAAATATAGAACAACCATCACTCAGAACGGGCAGAAATCGAGTTGAATGAAAGTCTGACAATTACAGAAATAAAGAAAACACATCCATCCAGACTGGTAGGAGGAACATAGATAGGAACAGCCTGGTCCCTCACCCACGTGTGGTGGATAAAAACAAAAATATGGCAGGGATATCTTGGGAGTGAGGAGTTGCAGCCCCATGCCAGCTCCCGAAGCCCAGGGCTCCAGTGCCAGGAAGATAAGGATCCATGACTCTTCCCTGTAAAAACCATCAGGGATTGAGTTGATGGAAGAAATTGCTAGAGCCCCAAGAAGTTCCTCTTAAAGAACCCACACACGGACTCACCTACTCAGACTCACTCTCTCTGAGCTCCAGCACCAGGGCAACAGCTTGAAAGGTACCAGTGTAATACAGGGAGAAACTGAAGTGTCTGGCATCAAGGCAAGCAGAGGCCATTGCCCCTTTTCTAAACCTTCTTTCCAAAGAGCTGGCAAGCTGAGGCCATATCTGAGACTCCATCAACCTGGCTAACATTGTTTGACCCTCCTTGGAGATGCCCAGAGACTCAGCCCCACCTAGTTTCATAAGCTTCATACTCATGCTTCATAACTTCCTAAATCCTATCAAACAAGCAATTGCTGGCTTTATCCCCAGGCTCAGCAAGAGCAGCAGCCAGCCTAGATTTCACAGCTTGGTGGCTTCGCCTGGGAACCTCCAAGCCCAGCACAAGTAGCAGCCATCTCAGATTGCTTTACAACTCAGGCAGGGTGGCCCCAGGCAAAACACGGGTAGGGTCTGACCTTTGCCTGCACCACTCAGGAAACCCCCAGGGCCAGCACACCCAGTGGACAGCTACAGACCATGTCAGAGCACCCACTCACCCCACCCCTGCACAGCTGATCCTCCACGGAGGGTGGAGGTGGGTGGTCAGTGGTCATAGCCAGTCCTTGTAGGTGACTGGTCTGGGCAAATCCCCTCCATTGATCTGTCAACAGCAACCAAGTCCCAGCTACAAGAGGAAGGCATACTTCAGCCCACATGTAGGGCGCATCTAGAGTACCCAGCTTGGGCGGTAGGGGAGGCTGTGCCACTGGACCCTATAGGACACCTGCTACATTGGGCCACACTGCCAAGACACAGAGTTAGAGCAGCTCTACCTAATACATAGAAACAAACACAGGGAGGCTGCCGAAAGGAGGAGATAAAGAAACATGGCCCAAATGAAAGGACAGATCAAAACTCCAGGAAAAGAGGTAAACGAAGTGGAGATAAACAATCTATCAGACGCAGAGTTCAAAACACTGGTTTCAAGGATGCTCAAGGATGTTAGGGAGGACCTCAGCAGCTAAAGAAGACTCACTCAGAAGCGAAGGATGCACTAACTGAAATAAAGAACAATTTACAGGGAAGCAACAGTGGAGTGCATGAAGCTGAGAATGAGATCAATGCTATGGAACATAAGGAAGCAAAAAATAACCAACCGGAACAACAAGAAGAAAAAGGGTTCCAAAAAAGTGAGGATAGTATAAGCAGCCTTTGGGACAACTTCAAGAGGTCCAATGTTCGCATCATAGGGGTGCAAGAAGGAGATGACTTAGAGCAAGGAATTGGAAATCTATTTGAAAAAATAATGAAAGAAAAATTCTCTAGTTTGGTGAAGGAAATAGACATGCAAGTCCAGGAGGCAGAGTGAGTCCCAAATAAGATGGTTGCAAAGAGGCCCACTCCAAGACACATCATAATTAAAATGCCAAAGGTTAAAGATAAAGAGAATCTTAAAAGCAGCGAGAAAAAAGCAGTTACCTACAGCGGAGGTCCCATATGACTTTCAGCTGATTTCTCAAAAGAAACTTTGCAGGCTAGAAGGGATTGGCAAGAAATATTCAAAGTCATGAAAAGCAGACACCTACAGCCAAGATTGTTCTACCCAGCAAAGCTAACATCTAGAATTAAAGGGCAGATAAAGAGCTTCCCAGACAAAAAACTAGAGGAGTTCGTAATTACTAAACCATTGTTATATGTAATAATACTAGTGAGGGAAGAAAGTTCCCTCTTAAGAGCTACTGCCCTGAAAAATCAACAACAGACTCAGTCTCCAAAAGCAAATGTGATTGTGTTGTAAAGCAGACAGGCTAATGGATTGGTCATTTCATGTGGCTAGGTAACGATCATGACCACTACAGCCCCTGAGCCCCGATTCCTAATCTCATGGGATGATCTTGTTCTCAAGATTGGGTATTACCAGAGTGAGATCATGAGTCAGCCACAATGGAACTGGTTGGTGCTCGAGTTAGTGTTAAAGTGTTTTCTGATCTGTGTGCTGGATGGAACCTTTGCTGACATTTTCTGCCTTGGAAAGAGTTGTAAAGAGCGAAGAGTCTGCTCCAATCACCAGAAAAGTCAGAAGAGTGAGGTTCCCTTCTTTCCTGGAGGACTGAAGCACTGCAGATTTATTTCCCAAATGAACCACACCTGGACTGTGTCTGGTGGCAACCTCCCACTTAGTACTTTTATTCTTTTGTTTATTTTGCTTAGTCCCTCTGGTCTCATTTTGTTTGGGGTACATACTATTTAATTTCTACCCTTATGCCTCTTGTGCTCCAGCCTTCACAAGAATCAGGCAAATTTCTGGTGTTTCCAGGCTATGCTTTTTGGGATGAAGGAGTACCATTTGCTGGTCAGATTTCACTTTCTCAGTGAAACAGCTAGTTATGCTGCTAATATGATGTGACGATATAGGTTTTGTTCCTTAACTGCCTAGACTTTGAGTGGCACTGTCATCTGTATGAATCATGGTGCTGGGGTGTAGGGCCTGCACCAGCAGAACACACATGGCTGGCCTGCCCAGGAGGCACCAGGTGGGCCTTTGGCACGAGGGCGTGAGATGCTTGGTCATGAGGGGGTGAGTTATCCCATCCACCTGTAAAAGATCAAACAACTCAAATGTAATAGATTAGCAAAGGCCTTATTTACTTGGCTGGAGCTATGACAAAAGAGAATCTTCAAGTGGTTTGCTACCCCTGGGCAAGAAGAGAAGGAATGCAGCTTGAAGAAAGAGGGGGAAGTCAGGTTGATGAGAAAACTATGAAGGAAAATAAACATTTCTCACTCTCCCAAATGTCATAACCATGAACAAAGGTGATTTCCATAAAGGAAACTTAACTGAGACCAGCAATCTCAGACCACAACACTGATTCTGGTCAGTGAAATGTATTCAATTCATACTCAAAGTGAAATGCTTTAGGTTCAAATCAGAGGATGTTCTTTTAAAATATATATATTATTGATTATGCTATTACAGTTGTCCCATTTTCTCCCCTTTCTACCCCTCTGCCCTGTTCACCCCCTCCCACCCCCCCTTTAGTTCATGTCAGTGGGTCATACATATAAGTTCTTTGGCTTTTACATTTCCCATACTATTCTTGCCCTCCCCCTATTTTCTACCTACCATCTATGCTACTTATTCTCTGTACCTTTTCCCCCTCTCTCCCCCTCCCACTCCCCTGTTGATAACCCTCCATGTGATCTCCATTTCTGTGGTTCTGTTCCTGTTTTAGTTGTTTGCTTAGTTTCTTTTTGTTTTTGTTTTAGGTGTGGTTGTTAATATCTGTGAGTTTCTGTCATTTTACTGTTCATAGTTTTTATCTTCTTTTTCTTAGATAAGTCCCTTTAACATTTCATATAATAAGGGATTGGTGATGATGAACTCCATTAACTTGACCTTATCTGAGAAGCACTTTATCTGCCCTTCCATTCTAAATGAAAGCTTTGCTGGATAGAGCAATATTGGATGTAGGTCCTGGCCTTTCATGCCTTGGAATACTTCTTTCCAGCCCCTTCTTACCTATAAGGTCTCTTGAGAAATCAGCTGACAGTCTGATGGGAACTCCTTTGTAGGTAATTGTCTCCTTTTCTCTTGCTGCTTCTAAGACTCTCTCCTTATTTTTAATGTTGGCTAATGTAATTATGATGTGCCTTGGTGTGTTCCTCTTTGGGTCCAACCTCTTTGGGACTCTCTGAGCTTTCTGGACTTCCTGGAAGTCTATTTCCTTTGCCAGATTGGGGAAGTTCTCCTTCATTATTTGTTCAAATAAGTTTTCAATTTCTTGCTGTTCCTCTTCTTCTGGTACCCCTATAATTCGGATGTTGAAATGTTTAAAGATATCCTGGAGGTTCGTGAGCCTCTCCTCATTTTTTTGAATTCTTGTTTCTTCATTCTTTTCTGTTTGGTTGTTTCTTTCTACCTCTTGGTCCACTCCATTGATTTGAGTTCCAGTTTCCTTCCCATCACTATTGGTTCCCTGTGTATTTTCCTTTATTACAGTTAGCATAACCTTCATCTTTTTCATCTAATTTGCAGCCAGATTCAAAACCAATTCTGTGAGCATCCTGATTACCAGTGCTTTGAACTGTGCATCTGATAGGTTCACTATCTCTTCGTCACTTCGTTGTATTTTTTCTGGAGCTTCGATCTGTTCTTTCATTGGGCCATTATTTTTTTTGTGTCAGCGTGCCAGTTATGTAGTAAGGGGCTGAGCCACCAGGGCAGAGCAACCCATGTCTCTATATTGTGATGCCGTATGTGGGGAAGGTGTCCAGAGGGGACAGTGGCGCTTGCTCCACTCTCTGCTGGTTTTTAGTCACTTTCCTCGCATCCCACAAGCAAAGTGGGCCCTTGTGGTACTGATTCCCGGTGGGTGGGTTTGTGTACATTCTAGGACCCTGTGGGTCTCTCCAGTGAACTCTCCTGTGAGGCTGGGAGTTTCTCCCACTACCGCCTCAACCCCCACAGGCGTTTTCAATCAGTGTTTTGAGGCTTTATTTCCTCGTGCTGGAACTCTGGGTTGTGTGGTCTGTTTTGCTCCCCAGTTGTCCCTCCCAGTTTATCTTCACACGAATGTGGGACTGCAGGCTACACCAGCCACCACCTTGCCGGGTCCACCAGCTGCTGCCTTCCTGCCAGTCCTCTCTGTGCACCTGTCTCCGCCGCTCCTACCAGTCTGGATGAATGTGTCTTTGATTTCTTGGTTGTTGGACTTCCACACAGTTCGATTTTCTGTCAGTTCTGGATGTTTTCTGTTTTTTAATTGTTGTCCTTCTTTCGGTTGTGGGAGGAGGCACCGTGTGTCTGCCTTCGCCTCCATCTTGGCCTGAAGTTATCTCAGAGGATGTTCTTGAGTTTCATTTTTGGTGACGTCATTGTAGCCAGCTAGAATTTTTCTTCAGCACCATCCTGCTCAGTCTTGATATGAAAGAGCCACTTTTTCTTAGGAAGCTGCTATTTGCTTAGTCCACAAAGACATTCTGTAGCATTTAGTAAAGATAGATTTCAGGATGTTTATTTCTGATATGGCTAGCTCTTTCTGCTAAAGCCATTAGGAATTACAGATCATGAAAGTTATGGCTCTCCAAGCTGTTTGTTTATTGAGGAGAGGGGGCTCATCTCTACCTGCTTTTTAACCAGGTGAATGCCCACAGATCAGGTAAATTGAATAGGTATAGCTGGGCCATGGGTGTAACTAATTTTAAAAACAGGTAACCAAGAAATGTGATTGGAATATAAATTAATGTCCGGATAACCAGAATGAGTACCATATTTAAAAGCCAGAAGATTGTATAGCAATATTATTAGGAACAAGTAGAAAAGCTGAAGTCTTTCTAGTGGAACTGGGCATGTCAGGTAGCTGATGTGGCACCAGGAAGGAGAAATGCAAATGCATTGCCACTGGAGCTTGCACACATCAGTATTCTAGCATTTACAGGGAATGCAGCACCCAAATGAATTTTCCATGAAGCTCACTTTTAAAGGAGTGCATTTTATTTTAACCATGATTAGAAGTCTTTGTAAAACACATAATCATTAAATGGAATATAACTGAACTTTGATGTTTACAGGGTTAGTATTGTGAGTGTTAACTTATAGTCCTCTGTGGTAACACGCAAGTCCTCTGGGATGTGACAACTCGAAACTGCAATCTTGGGCATTTCTGTGGCTTTCTTTTTTAAATCACAGCACATTGTTTAACTTTTTAAAAAATATTTGGTTTTAAAGAGAGAGAAGGAGAGACAGAGAGAAACATTAATTTATTGTTCCACTTAGTTATGCATACATTGGTTGATTATGTGCCCTGACTTGGAATCGAACCTGCAACCTTGGCAGGTTGCGATGCTCTGACTAACTGAGGTATCTGGCCAGGGCCCCTCTTGTTTAACTTGACAGGCCTCCCTGGATCCATGTTCACTCCTCTCCCAGTTTTCAGATGGGCTTTTAGATGGTAAAACTTGTTAGAGACACATTTTTTAAAAGAGAGAAGGATTTTGAGTTGGGACAGGAATAGTTTTGTATGAATAAAGTTGGGGGTGTGGATTTTATGTCCGTATTTTTACCATTCAGAGGTGCCTCTCTTTGTTGCTTGTTTTGTTTCTTTGTATTTAGGGACTTGATATTTCTTGGTAGAGTGTAATTATAAGTATAACTTGGTAGAAAATTATTAGAACAAGCCCTGAAACATAATACAGTTTAAGAAGCAGTGAAAATGTTTGAGTATACCAGCAGTAAGAACTTAGACATTTTTGAGGGAACACAAATCTTTATTTGATACCTAAGTGGAAAGTGGTATTTCCACTTTCTGTCTATTGATATTCTTAAATCCTACTGAAGTAACTGCTGAACTTAGAAACAAAATGTTTGGAGGAATTTCAGATGCAAATGAATAGCTGACTTATGATATTAAGTAATAATTGAGAGAATAAGAAAAACTATCCAAGTTGACTTACTGAAAAGCAGAGAATTTCATGCATTTGAGCATAAAAGTAAGGTGAAATAACTGGACGTGTTCCAGGGGAAAAAACGAGAGGCTACTTTCCAAAGAACTCCAGTTTTTCTAATATAGTATTTATATGTTGTGGGAGAGCATTAATTCTGCTTTTCACCAATCTGTAAGTACCTTTAGTTTATAGGATTTTAAATTTACAAAGTAAACTTATTTTTTAAAATATATTTTACAGAGCCTGAGTTTTAAACTTAGAAATGTTTAGGCCAAAATTAGATTAGTGAATTTCAAACTTTTGGTCATAAACTCCCGGTAAGAAATGCATTCACATCGCCCTGGCGGGTGTAGCTCAGTGGATTGAGCGCGGGCTGCGGACCACGCATCGCAGGTTCGATTCCCAGTCAGGGCACATGCCTGGGTTGCAGGCCATGTCCCCCAGCAACCGCGCGTCGATGTTTCTCTCTCTCTCTCTTCCTCCCTCCCTCCCTTCCCTCTCTAAAAATAAATGAATAAAATCTTTAAAAAAAAAAAAAGAAATGCATTCACATCATGATTTCCTATCCAAGAAAATGTGTTCCATACAAACACATGTACATACTCAGCTAAATGAGTTTCATAAATACCCATATTATGCTATGCATTCTTATACTTTAATTTCATTAAAAAAATTCTGGTTTTACCCATTGAATTCATTTCATATCCAGTGGGTTACTGGTCTTCAACTGTGGTTTGTGAAACACTTCACTTCATGCCACTGTACCTTCTGAGAAAATAACCACATGTTTACCGAGGGCCTGCTCTGACTCTAGCATTATCACGGGCAAAGTAAGGACATGAGACAGTCAGAGGTGTAGCCCACTGAAACGTCTCCTACACAGTGTAGCAATATCAGCTCATCAAACAAACATCTGAGGTGCCTCCTGCGTGCCTGACACTGACCTGCTGGGTGCTGTGGGATGTCTAGGGGACAGCACAAACGCCTGGCCCTTCATGGTGCTGGGATGGCGTGGGGTCAGAGGCAGACAAGTCAATGCTGTATGAACTTTATGCGAAATTTTATGAAGGAACCAAAACAGGAAGGGGGTCCTAGCAGACAGTAGGGTGGTCAGGGAAGGCCTCCATGGAAGGTGGCATTTAAGCAAAGCCTGGAAGGAGGTGAAGGTGTTCAGGAAGAGCGTCTCAAGTGAAAGGAACAGCCACATAAGGGTCCTCGCTGGCACGGTGCCGGGCAGCATGGAGGCCAGGGTCAGTGCTGGGGCATCTTGAGAGGAGTCGAGTTAGAGTAGCGTGCCACAGTCATTTAAGTGACTCTGACTTCCCAGATTGAGATTTGGGCATGGGTAAGAGTAGGTATTAAGTTAGAGTTAAAGCTAACTTCGTAGAAGTTTTCTGAGAAAAGCCGTATCTACGTTTTTGTTGAGAAGGGAGTCCTGTTTTCTAGAACTAACTGGTATAGCGAAAACATCTTTCATCCTGACTCTCAGTGCAATGACCAGCAGTACCAGAAAAGCCTCTGGCAACACACTCCCATTCTCTTAGAAGAGAAACAACACTGATCTGGAATGTTCAAGACTTAATTTTCTTACACTTTCGTGTAATATATCTTGGAGTTTGTTTTACACTGATGCACAGAGCACTAGTATTCCACTCTCTGGGTATACCTTCCTTTATTTAAACCTCTCCTGGTGGACATTTAGGTTGTTTCCAGGGCTTTCTTTAAAAATCACAGAACCTAGGCAGTACCAGTGTTGGTAAGAACGTGGAGAAGTTGGAACCCTGGTGCACTGCTGGCAGGAGTGCAAAATGGTGTGGCACTCAGAAAACAGTCTGGCGGTTGGTTCCTCAGATAGTTAAATGTACAGTTATCGTTTCACCCACCACTTTTATTGCTAGGTGCGTATCCCAAGAGAATTCCAAATATATATCCACACAGAAACTTGTAGAGCAATATTTATGCCAACATTGTTCATAAGAGCTAAATAATGGGAATAACCCAGGTGTTCATCAGCTGATGAGTGGAGAAACATCATGTGGTCTACTCATATAACGGACTACTAATTTAGCCATAAAAAGGAGTGAATGAGGTATGCTAACTGGTCCAGTGTGGGTATACCTTGAAAACATTATGTTAAGGGAAAGAAGCCAGACACAAAAGACCACTTACAGTATTTCATTTATATGAAATGCCCAGACCAGGCAAATCCATAGAGACAGAAAGCAGTTGCCAGGAGCCCCAGGGTAGGGGGTTGGAGGTAGTAGGTGTGGAGAGAATGGGGAGTCACTGCTGATGGGTAAGGGGTTACCTCCTGGGGTGATAAAAATGTTCTCATAAAAAGTTAGATGTTGAGAGTTCTGGCCAAGATGGAGGCATACGCAGTCGCATTGTGCCTCCTTGGGCAACCAAGACTAAAGACAACAAAAATTGAGAAACAAGAATCAACCAGAACAGAAGAGACATTAATTGAACAGAAGTCAGGCTCCAGTACATCCAGACCGGTAAGGAGCGGGGGAGTCGGAGGCCTGCGGAGTGGGGTCGAGGGGTCCCGGCGGGAAGAAATGCTGGCTGGCAGGCTGGCTGGCAGGCTCGGGCGCGCAGGGCGCAGACGGCAGCGGATGGACCAGTGGCGGACCCTGGGCGCGACTAGCAGACCCAGTGAGGGATGCAAGGCAGCTAGCTGTCCGCATCCACACGTTTGCACAAACTAAGCGAAAATGGGCAGAGCCTCCGTGTTTCAAAGCTTAAGAGCCCCGTCTGGGAACTGAGGCTGGGAGACTCTCTCAGCCTCACAGGAGACTTCTCGGGGAAACCCACAGAGTCCAAGAAAGTGCACAAGCCCACCGCCCAGGAGCCAGCACAGGAAGGGCCCAATTTGCTTGTGGGAGGCAGTGAAGGGGACAGAAGTCCTAGAGAGAGTGGAGCAGGAGCCATTGTTCCCTCTCAGACCCCGCCCCCACATACAACGTCACAACCCAGTGACTGAGGTGCCCGGCCCTGGTGAACACCTAAGGCTCCGCCGCCCTTACGAAACAGCCGCAACCAAACCAAAGGAAAATAAAAAAGATGGCTCAAACAGATTTGAAAGCCCCAGAACCAATTTTTTTAAGTGACCAAGAGATAGCAGAATTACCAGATGCACAGTTCAAAGCACTGGTGATCAGGAAGCTCACAGAATTGGTTGACTGTGGTCATAAATTAGATGAACAAATGCAGGCTACAATAAGAGAAATGAAGGAGAACGCACAGGGAAATAATAGTGAGGGGAAGAAATCTGGGACTCAAATCAATGGAGTGAACCAGAAGGAAGAAAGGAACAACCAAACAGAAAAGAATGAGGAAACAAGAATTCAAAAAACTGAGGAGAGGCTTAGGGACCTCCAGGACACCTTTAAACGTTCCAACATCCGAATTATAGGGGTACCAGAAGGGGAAGAGGAAGAGCAACAAATTGAGAACTTATTTAAACAGATATTAAAGGAAAACTTCCCCAATCTGGCAAGGGAAATAGACTTTCAGGAAGTCCAGGAAGCTCAGA